>JAUJYZ010000472.1:0-286384 GCA_033675265.1 Actinostola sp. cb2023 | reverse complement strand
CAAAATTTTATTTTTCAGTCGCGTTTGCCGTTACGGGCCGATTTTCTAACAGTGGTTTTTCATAATATTGTCCTCCTGTTCGCTCAAAAATCGTACGATTTCTACGAAACTTCAGATTCTTGTTAAATAGATTGTCATAATTTTGTCAGCCGGGTTTAAAAAAAATCTCTCGACTGCAAGTTGCGCGGCATTATTTTTATGGTCAGTTTTTAGGCCGCGCAACTTGCAGTCGAGAGATTTTTTTTAAACCCGGCTGACAAAATTATGACAATCTATTTAACAAGAATCTGAAGTTTCGTAGAAATCGTACGATTTTTGAGCGAACAGGAGGACAATATTATGAAAAACCACTGTTAGAAAATCGGCCCGTAACGGCAAACGCGACTGAAAAATAAAATTTTGAATACACCCTTAAAAGCCTACATGTTTGAGTTATTACATGTGTTAAATGCAGAAATATCCGAGTGATTTTGACGCGATACGAGCGAGTTAAAAATATCACAGAATGCACTCGCAATTATGTTGGAGTCACCTTAAGCTTGCAAAGGCTTCAATAGCACTATACACGTACTGAAGTAATTCTATGCTCAAACGGGTCAAATAGTTCGCTCTTGTTTATGTTGGTGCCCATGCGTCTCTCATTATGAACTTCATTTCAGAACGCAATTGCACCAGGGCACGAGTGAACGCTCAATGAGCGTCTTGTTACTCGGGCTCTTCCGAAGGAAGCCCGAGTTATAAAATGCGAATTTCGGTAGTAGTAGTAGTTTTGTTCGGCTCAAGAATGACGAAAGTATGCGACGTATTTAATCGTATCGAGTTTCAAGATTACTCAGCAGATAAGAAAAGACAAACGACACACAGTACTCAAGTAGATTATGAATCTTAGTTTTGAAAGCAACATGTCGTTAATAATCCGTTACTGAGCAGCTTCGTATTATGTCTCTGAAGCTAGAGAGCAAGGGTTTGATTTTTCAGTAGATTTTGTTTAGATAGCTAATATCGCTTTGCTTGCTGCCTGACTGTCGTCACGCGCCGTGAATAACCGTTTAAAAAGTATCCGGCAATAAAACGAAACACATTTCTCAGATTTATAATGATGGATGTTTATTCGATTCGACGTTTGAAAAATTCAGAAGGAAAAGAAATCGTAGAAATCATACTTCAAAACTTCATCAATTAAAGCAAAGCTAAACAAGGTCAATGTCCGAAATTTGGGGTCATGCCAAAGTAGTTTTAATAGCCTATATTCATGGCGCCACAAACATGTAAAATAGAAGTATTGTTCGCTCAGGGCAGATACTGATAGTGCTAAGTGATCGTATTCGACGACTAGAAGTAAAAGAAGCAGTTGACCTGTGCAGAAGAGAAATTATGTTGTATCCAAGGCAAGCCATCCATCAGTTCCTCTTAAATACGCTCTCACATACAAACGCATACGCCGATTCGTGTGGGCCCACTCTAAAAGATGTTGAGCGTTTTCGACAGGGCTTTTACATGAACTCATCAAAAGCAAATCAAATGAACTCAAGAACTATAATACAAATGAACTCTAATGTTGACTTAAATGTGAACTCAACTGAGTACTGCCTAGCCAACTGTATACCACAATTACTTGAAGCCAGATGTACTGATTCAGAAGTGTGATTCCAACATGGACAAATCCAAAGGTGAGAAAACAACTTTGAAATCGCATCAAGAAGAACACGGCAAATCTGAGGCGAAAATGAAGTCGACAATCCTTGTTTACATTCTGTTTATATTTTTCATTGTGTTAATGCTGTTAAAAATATAATTTTTCTATATCAAAGAGAGAGTTTTAAGTATAACACTTTTATGTTTCCAACTTGAAGGAAAGAAACGCTCCTCTCACATATGTCACACGCTGTGACTAAAGATTAAAGCCCATACTAGTTACTCGCTAGTTTAAATTCTCTCTCCTTTGCTTCGTTTGCTTCGCGATAAATACGCTAAAGTTACACCATACCAGAAGTACATAATAGACACAGGAGATACATACAGTACAACACTGAGGAACCTAGCTACACGAATATTGTACTGTATGTATCTCCTGTGTCTATTATGTACTTCTGGTATGGTGTAACTTTAGCGTATTTATCGCGAAGCAAACGAAGCAAAGGAGAGAGAATTTAAACTAGCGAGTAACTAGTATGGGCTTTAATCTTTAGTCACAGCGTGTGACATATGTGAGAGGAGCGTTTCTTTCCTTCAAGTTGGAAACATAAAAGTGTTATACGTTCGACTCGGAGTTAACCCCGAATTTCGTACATTGAACTTGCTTAGTCCGTGGCGTTGATGATGGCCTATTTGCTTTGATGAAGTTTTGAAGTACGATTTTTACGATTCCTTTTCCTTCTCAATTTGTCATAATGCCCGAGTGTACGCTCATTGAGCGTCTTGTTATATTATTGATAGGGGATTTCATTATTAGTCGGGCTTCCTGTGGAAGACCCGACTCTAAAAATGAGAAGCGTTCGTCGTCGTCGACGTTGACCTCAGAAAGCATACTGGGTTCTACAGCGCATGCGCCAATTTGCCGGCCGCTAAGATAATCACCGAAGGCTCTAACAACATGATTTATCAATACGAGACTGGTCGAGTCTGAATAAACCTTGTTGGAGGAAGTTTATGTCGTCTTGTTTTCAAATAACCACAATAATTCATAGAGATATGGATTTATCAATCCAGTACTAGTACTGCAAAGGGTTTAGAGATCTTCAGAACTTAGAACGAAGTGAGTTGATACACGCAGCCGGCGGTGAAGAGAACAGTTGTAAGGTTTTCAGCCGACCGATAACCGTCGAGGCAAACCCATATTTACACTTCATCCAAACATTGTTTAATCACTCTGCGATGTCTAGTTTATGTATACGGTATTTGCACGGACAACAGGTCACGTAGAGTCAGTATTTTGGGTAATATTTGTATTTTCCGTATCGCTTATAAGCTCTCAGAAGCAGAGAAGCTCTGTTATTGTCCTGTATTTGCTTCTGATGACCTTTAGTAATCCGAACCCCAACATCTGGTTTTATTTATGACGTCAGCAAAAGCTCCCGACTCACGGCTGTTTCAAATGAGCGAATCGGGTATGTATCGATTTGCCATGCGCGAGAGTCTCCCACCGAGAATAGGACTGTTAATATTTTACTATCTCTAAATAAGGAGTAGTTCACTAAAAATCCAATGCGTTAGTTGGGCGCAATTGAAGGGGTCCGTGCAATAACAGCGTAAGTGACTTTGAGGTCAAATGGAGAAAAACACATAAATAACTCGTTCTTGTTCATTCTCGTGAAAAGGTCAATAAAATACATCCCAAAATGTTTGTATTCCAAATGTAAACACAACAAGACGCTCAATGAGCGTACACTCGGGCTTATGAAAAGGACAATGTCAGTTGCGTGAGGAGAGACCTGACAATGACTGACAGTTGCGTGACGAGGGAGACTATATGTCTGCCAGATGAAGGGCTATACGATCTCGATTTACGAACATTGACCTTAAATGCTTTGATGTAGTTTTGAAGTACGATTTTTACGATTCCTTTTCCTTCTGAATTTTTCAAACGTGGAATAAAATAAACATCCATCATGAGTTACTGAAAATAACTCGACTGGCTCGACTGTTTGCATGACTTCTGTACATATAGCTTTCTGTCAATAGATGGAGTTATACATGACCGTTGTACGGCGTTGGTCGTGAGTTTAATTATAACAAGAGTCCGCGGAGATCTTTATCTATGAGTCAGACACAAGTCTCCCTCGTCATTGAGCGTCTTCTTCTGTAATAGATCCCTAAAATCTAAGGACGTTTTGATTTCGATTGTATTTTTGCCGTTCACTGACCTGTTTTGAGCGTGGAAATTCGGTTTTAAATCAACGGTTCTAAAATTAGGTCGCGTAATAGATAAGGATCACTCAGAGACTCAGATAAGGATCACTTTACAACTGTCATCTTACTGAAAAGAACACGGATTTTCGAACATTGACCTTGCTCGATCGCCTTTGTCTCAATTCATTTTTGGATATGAGTTCGAGTTCGTGGAAAGGCGTTATAGAACAGCCGATAAAACACGGGCTTTAAACAGGCTCATTTCACAGACAAAAGCATACGGCTATTCGTGTGGGCCCACTCTGAAAGATGTCGTTTCATTTATAACAAAAGCAAACGCGCCTTAGCTTCATCGTGGAATGATCAACTACAATCCTGAACTTAATAGCTTGAAGATCTATGATGAGAAATCTTGAAACTCGATAGGATCAAATACATCGCATTCTTCGCATTTTTTCTTCATTCCATCACCTGAAAAAAAAAAAAAAAAAAAAAAAAAAAAAAGTGTATTTTCTAACTCGGGCTTCCTTCGGAAGGGCCCGAGTAATGAGAAACTTAGATTGACTAACGGGTGGAAATTATAAGCGAGAAACTTAAAATAGCATTATTACTCGGACACTTCCGGAGGAAGTCCGAGTTATAAAATGGGCATTCTTTTTTTTCATGGTACACAAAATGTGAAGAATGTGATCGTATCGGTCAGGAATGTCTGTTTCAGGGTTTCGATTGGCTGAAAACTGGGGCGATGATATCTGAACGCCTAATGAAGTAATTATATGCTCAAACGGGTCAAGTGGTTCGCTCTTGGGTCATCGTTAAATTAAAACTCATCGTTCCACGACTACCGACTATACTAGAAGTGCTGTGCAGAAGCTTGTGCTCATCAATCTTGAATATAATTACTCGGGCCCTTCCGAAGGAAGCCCGAGTTATAAAATGCGTTTTTCGGTAGTAGTAGTCGTAGTTTTGTTCGGCTAAAGAATGACGAAAGTATGCGACGTATTTAATCGTATCGAGTTTCAAGATTACTCAGCAGATAAGAAAAAAACAAACGACACACAGGACTCAAGTAGATTTGAATCTTAGTTTTGAAAGCAGCTGTAGATCTTCAAGCTATTAAAAGGTCAGGATTCTAGTTCATCGTTCAATGACTAGAAGTGGTAGAAGGACTAGAAGCTCGCTTAAAATATATTTAACAAATACAAACGTGAGGGCGTTATCAGAACCATCTGACCTATGCAACCTCAAGACGTATCATTTTCAATAACTCATGATGAATGTTTATTTTATTCCACGTTTGAAAAATTCACAAGGAAAAGGAATCGTAAAAATCGTACTTCAAAACTACATCAAAGCAAAGGCGAGAAAGGTCAATGTTCGAAAATCCGTGTTCTTTTCAGTACGATGACAGTTGTATGATCCTTGTCTGAGTCATACATTTATTACGCGATCTAATTTTAGAACCGCCACGTTAAGCGCTATTTAAAACCGAATTTCCACGCTCAAAACAGGTCAGTGAACGGCAAAAATACAATCGAAATCAAAACGTCATTAGATTTCAGGGATCTGTTACAGAAGAAGACGCTCAATGAGCGTATAGTCGGGTATTTAATATGACAATGATAGTTGCGTGACAAGAAAGATTATTTGTATCGATGAGTATCGATAAAGATCTCCGATTGTTCGAAGTACGTATATCATACGTTTTCAAACGTACTTGAGGTCACTTGAGGTTGCATATTGATGGCGCCAGAAACGGGTCGAATAGTTTTATTCGACGTTCGAACCGTAACTCGAACCCGAACTCGAACTCGATTCCAAACTCGACGTTTCGGGATCTGAAGCTAGAGAGCGGGCCTTTACACGAACTCATCAAAATCAAATCAATTGAACTCAAAGTCAAAAGGTAATCAAATGAACTCAAAGTCAAAGGCAAATCAAATGAACTCGACACATACATGTATATACATAGTCTCCCTCGTCACGCAACTGTCAGTCATTGTCAGGTCTCTCCTCACGCAACTGACATTGTCCTTGTCATAAGCCCGAGTGTACGCTCATTGAGAGAAAATACGTCGAACTCATATCCAAAAATGAATTGAGACAAAGGCGATCGAGCAAGGTCAATGTTCGAAAATCCGTGTTCTTTTCAGTAAGATGACAGTTGTAAAGTGATCCTTATCTGAGTCATACATCTATTACGCGACCTAATTTTAGAACCGTTGATTTAAAACCGAATTTCCACGCTCAAAACAGGTCAGTGAACGGCAAAAATACAATCGAAATCAAAACGTCCTTAGATTTTAGGGATCTATTATAGAAGAAGACGCTCAGCTCAATGACGAGGGAGACTTGTGTCTGACTCATAGATAAAGATCTCCGCGGACTCTTGTTATAATTAAACTCACGACCAACGCCGTACAACGGTCATGTATAACTCCATCTATTGACAGAAAGCTATATGTACAGAAGTCATGCAAACAGTGGAGCCAGTCGAGTTATTTTCAGTAGCTCATGATGGATGTTTATTTTATTCCACGTTTGAAAAATTCAGAAGGAAAAGGAATCGTAAAAATCGTTCTTCAAAACTACATCAAAGCATTTAAGGCAAGCAAGGTCAATGTTCGTAAATCGTATAGCCCTTCATCTGGCAGACATATAATCTCCCTCGTCACGCAACTGTCAGTCATTGTCAGGTCTCTCCTCACGCAACTGACATTGTCCTTTTCATTTTATATAGAACTGCCGCGTAGGCTATTTAAAACAGAATTTCCACGCTCAAAACAGGTCAGTGAACGGCAAAAATACAATCGAAATCAAAACGTCCTTAGATTTTAGGGATCTATTGCAGAAGAAGACGCTCAGTGACAAGGGAGACTATTTCGGTCGGTGACTCATAGATAAAGATCTCCGACTCTTGAAAGTACGCTGTCATACGTATTTAAACGTATTTGAGGTCACTTGAGGTCACATCTTAAATCTAACAGAAGCAGCTTTTGATTTTTAATCGATAATTCCTTTCTGATTTCGAGATAAATCGAACAAGATATTTTAATGTATAGGCAGAGACAGCAGATTGGTCGAGCTTTGTCACATCATACTGAATCAACTGGATGTTTAAAAATACGAAGTTCTAACTCATGATGGATGTTTATTTTATTCCACGTTTGAAAAATTCAGAAGGAAAAGGAATCGTAAAAATCTTACTTCAAAACTACATCAAAGCATTTAAGGCGAGCAAGGTAAATGTTCGTAAATCGAGATCGTACATAGCCCTTCATCTGGCAGACATATAGTCTCCCTCGTCACGCAACTGTCAGTCATTGTCAGGTCTCTCCTCACGCAACTGACATTGTCCTTTTCATAAGCCCGAGTGTACGCTCATTGAGCGTCTTGTTGTTTTAATGCTGCTAAACTGAATAGAGTTTGTATTTCAAAGAGATAGTTTCATAATGGAGTGCATGTACACCGCAACAACGTCAACAAGCTTGATTAAAATATAACTGAAGCCGGCCGCTCGGATCTTTATGGCCGATAAAACACGGGCTTTAAACACACTCATTTCACATACAAACGCATAAGCCGATTCGTGTGGGCCCACTCTGAAAGATGTCGTTTCATTTATAACAAAAACAAACGCGCCTTCATTACAACAAACGAAAAACGTTATCAGAACCATCTGACCATGAATATGCAAACTCAACTGGAAGTTCGAAGTTCGTATTGCAGACGGACGATTCGGAGATCTTTATCTATGCTCACTGACACAGTCTCCCTCGTCACGCAACTGTCATTGTCATAAATGTCCGAGTGTACGCTCATTGAGCGTCTTGTTTGGGGAGTTAAACCGAGCGAATTACGCTAACTTATTAACTTGGTCTCAGATTCCAGTCGTCTCATATGTAAATAAGATCACGACAGCAAGAGTGCTGACATGTTTCGGAAACCCTACGCGTTTGACCCGTTCAACTTAATCTTTTTTTAAATTAGTATCCACCGATAATCTCTGTTTGCCAATCTTCTATCTTGTTGAGCAATAGGTGGTCAGTTAGGAATTCATGTGTTTACTTTGTGAGGGAAGAATGAAGGACTTTCGCCGTAAATTTTCAAGTGCATATATATAAACTTATGTAGTCGTATCGTACGTGTTTCTGTACATTTTACTAAAACTCGATTTTAATTTATACGTACGGCTGTTCTCAAATTTCGAAATATTATTTCCTTTGCCAAATAAAATAAAAAGCTTATGAGCTTGTAGAGCTATCAAAATAACATCTCTGGGCCAAATTTTGGAGCTCTAGAGCATTTCTTTACCGAGCTATGGGCGAACGAAGTTTCCAAATATTCCAGTTTCTAGGCTTTCTATAGCGGCGCCAATGGCTCGATAGATTAAAATCTGTCATCACGTGTTTCCTAGTGCGAATGAATTTGTTTGAATTTAGGTACTTTTGAAGTTCGATTTTCACGTTACTTTTCTTTTTCTTCTGAAATTTCAAATATTGAATAAAAAGAAACTTCAACCTTATATTTCTCAGAAATGTGTGTTATTTTGTCGTCCGATGCGTCTTTAAAAGCTCTCCAGCTTTTGATATGTGAAACAATGCTTATTCAAGAAGGTCCTGGCTGACGTTGATGAAAATCGGTCTAATAAAAGTGCACCAAATTCATCTCCGAACCACGGGTAACAGGTCACGTAGAGTCAGTATTTTGGGTAATACAGTAGAACCCCGCTATCTCGAACTCTGAAGGGAAAGGAAAATTAGTTCGAGATAGCGGGTGTTCGAGATAACCGGGTCAGTGTCATTTCACTGATATTTTCATTAATGTTTAACATAGTTTCAAATACAGCTACAGTTGCATATCATACAATTTTGTTTGAAAAAATATGCAACAAACGCATCAAATATGCATGTAGATATAGTTGTTGTGAGACCTTGTGTCACTTTCTGCTGTTTGTTCATCGACTTTATCGTTAGAGTTCGAGATAACCGAGGTTGATTTGGGTCAAGGGAACCCAAAATAGTTCGAGATAGCGGGGAGTTCGAGATAACCGAGTTCGAGATAGCCCATAGTATATGACTGAAAAAACAGGGGCAAATCCAAGGGAAATGGGTTTGTTTGTGTTCGAGATAGCGGGGAGTTCGAGATAACCGAGTTCGAGATAGCCCATAGTATATGACTGAACAAACAGGGGCAAATCCAAGGGAAATGGGTTTGTGTTCGAGATAGCGGGGAGTTCGAGATAACCGAGTTCTAGATAGCGGGGTTCTAGCCTCCTCCGCAGGCAACGCCAGAAAGCGAGGCCGAAGGCCGAGTGGGATCCCTGTGCGAGGCCGAAGGCCGAGAGGGACTGGGCCCCTAGGAAAAAAAAGGAAGGAGTTGCCTGCCAAATCCAGACAAGGTTATGTCTTTCTGCGCAAGTGACCACGCGCATGTAAATCTAATTCGTGTAGGGGACAGTACGTGGGGGAATTATGTGCGATAAAAGTGATTATTACCAGGACGTGAGTGTTTGTCGACGTCTAGTGACAGCATATTGATTCAAGCACTCGAAATTACCCTGAAAAACTTATCCAGATCCAGAAAACTCCAATAATTTCGGAGCTTCTAGTTTCGAAGCTGACCTATTTTTTTTTGAGATCTTTAACTGGTCTACTTTCCGCCGAGCAAGAGTTCAATGGTCGAAGTTTGTGTAGCGACAACACATTGTACGGATGTCCGGCAGCCGATCAGGGTTTTGAAAGTAGATGTTCGGCAGCCGATCAGGGTTTTGAAAGTAGATGTTCGGCAGCCGATCAGGGTTTTGAAAGTAGATGTTCGGCAGTCGATCTTTATGTATTTAATTTGAAGCTTAAGCGTAAGTAAATTTAACCGATTCAAACTACGGTATCCTAGCTTTAGCTTTGTTTGGGTTTCGAAAATATACCTTGTGGCGGATCCCTCGTCACAGTTCAAATCAGCACAACACGGCACACATCGCGACATCGCGAACTGCCGGAATGGTTTTGAAACTACTACAGTGTTCGGCAGTCGATTTTGAAGCGTAAGCAATTAATTAAACCGATTCAAACTATCCTACATGTAGCTTTGTTTGGGCTACGATAATACCGCCGTATACGTTGTGACTGCACATTTTAATAGTACATCGCGAATTGCCGGACAAATACCGTACATGATCGGCAGTCGATTCAGTTTATGTATACTTTGAGGCGTAAGCAATTTAATAATTTAACCGATTCAAACTATTCTAGCTTTGTTTGGTCTTAGAAATACCTTGTGACAAGCGCCATCGAGTTTGAATTTCGAAGTATCAAATCAACACAACACATAATTTGCCTTAGGGGACTATACTAGTTATATCCAATGTGACAAACACCCCCCAGGGGACCCGGGGTGAATTACAAAGTCCATCAGGGTGAAGGAGTCGGTCCGTGTATGTCTGGATTTGGCAGGCAACTCCTTCCTTTTTTTTCCTAGGGGCCCAGTCCCTCTCGGCCTTCGGCCTCGCACAGGGATCCCACTCGGCCTTCGGCCTCGCTTTCCGGCGTTGCCTGCGGAGGAGGCTAGCGGGGTTCAACTGTATTTGTATTTTCCGTATCGGTTATAAGCTCTCAGAAGCTCTGTTATTGTCTGTATTTGTTTCTGATGACCTTTAGTAATCCGAACCCCGACATCTGGTTTTATTTATGACGTCAGCGAAAGAATAATGTCATCCGTTATCAGTAGCTTTCTATTTGAATCCGCCGTGTTTTACTTAATACCTCATGTCTCGATTACAATGTTATTGGGTATTCCCCAACTTCTAAAATATAAAGCTCTAGCATTTCTTTTAGATTAAATACATATTCTGATTTCACTGCTAGTCTACTGACAGTTTATTATAATCTCCCCAAAGTGTATCTGTCATCGCTTGTCCACCCCACGTGATTTTTCTTGCACAAATTCAGGACGAAGATTTTTGTTTACATAAAGTGGCCTGTTGCATACCCTCTTATTCACATATCAAAAGCTGGAGAGCTTAAGATGCATTGGACGACAAAATAACACACATTTCTGAGAAATATAAGGATTGAAGTTTCTTTTTATTCGATATTTGAAATTTCAGAAGAAAAAGAAAACGTGGAAAGTACCTAAATGAAGGTCGTAAAACTACCACAGGAACTCCACAAAACAAACATTGAGTCTGGTATATGCCTGTGGTTTCCACGGAATATTGTGAGATATCAAAGTGTTGCCATTCTGACAACGGAAAACAATCGAAACCCGCTAAAATATCCAACTGAAGAAATCGATGATGGACATCGACAGTAAGACACGTACAGTAAACACATAAAACCTAATTAGTCCTTGCGTGACAATCATTCTCAAGTACGTTAAGGCCTGGGATGGACGTGAAAACGAGGCTATGCCTATTTTATTTTGCTGTTATGACAGGTTTTGCTCGAAATTCACGAAACTTCTCACAGCTGCATAACTTTACGACTTCCAACTTTTAAGATAGTAATATTTGTCATAAAATGATCACGTGACCTCTTGCCTCACTCCCATGTCCCTCGAAAATTTGTATTAAAATGGGGTGATGGGTATTTTATGTATGGCAAAAGTTATGCCATATTTTCGATTGTCTTTGTGACAGGTATAAGAATCTGCCCTCACACCTGAACTACTAATTTGCATTAAGGAGATATTTGACAAAATAGGTCACGTGACCTGGAGGGTCAATCATATTGAAGCGAATATCTCCTTAATGCACATTAGTTGTTCAGGTGTGAGGGCAGATACTTATACCTGTCACAAAGACAAACGAAAATGTGGCATAACTTTTTCCATACATAAAATACCCATCACCCCATTTTAATTCAAATTTTTGAGGGACATCGGAGTGAGGCAAGGGGTCACGTGATCATTTTATCACATATATTATTATCTTAAAAGTTGAAACTCGTAAAGTTATGCAGCTGTGCGAAGTTTCGTGAATTTCGAGCAAAACGTGTCATAACAGCAAAATAAAATAGGGTTAGCATCGTTTTTGCCCCCATCCCAGGCCTTAACGTACTTGAGTTGACCTTTGATTGAACGTATAAAGTTACACTCCAGACCCATGTTGACAAGTACACTTCACATAATCCAGACCCATTTCAGATCGGACTCATGAATATTCCGTTTGCCTCCGAAGTTTTTGGGAATATGTATTGATTTTTTTACCAAGGAATCATTGACTACAAACCAAGATGCATTGCGGTCTTCGGGAAAGCAAAATGGCGGCCACGAAGGGATCAAAACCTAGGATGAAGCAAAAAATGGCGAGTTGGGTCTTATTTCGCGGTGTTTATGACCACAACTTCGCGGGAAATATCTAACTAGTAGAGAAGATATGCTGTTCCCTTTTTGAGAGAGTTTCGATTTGAATTATCCGAAAAAACTTGGTCAGATGTTAGGTAAGGTTGTGAACAGTCGAAAACAGTGAAAATCTCAATTTCGCAAAAAAGTCACTTACGCTGTTATTGCACGGACCCCTTCAATTAGATCTAACGACATGACAAATGTAAATGTGTTCAAATGGTCTTTTGAGATACATGAATGACCTATATCTGTGGGCTAACATCGAGAAATTGCTATAAATATCCGATGGAATTGCCCTATACCATTATGACGTAACAGCTTATTTATGAGGGGGACAGAATCGTGACGAACAATAGAAATTTGAACTAAATCTGCTCTGCTGAGGTTCGCTTGATTTCAAATTGGCTAGTTTCCAGATATTATGTTCATCGACATACTTTTCCCACAATATTTACTGTGTTTGGTGACTTTTATCGCTTTCAGACCGTCTGTAAAATACATTTATTTGGGAAATCCTTTGTGTTGTTGCTGTTTTGTCCCCCTCTAGCGACCATGATCCTTAGCGTTTAAACAATAGATTGTTTTGATTTGACGTCATAGTGGTATAGGGCAATTGAGTTATGATGTTTTATTTTGCCGGTAAGCATGATTCGTGTGTAATTATTGCCATACTAAGTACTCTCAAGCCAGTATTTCTTTCCAATGCAATAACTGTTAAGCAATACCTCTATGTTATCCCACAGAAGAATTATACAGAATATATTTTGAAGCAAAAAAAATACTATTGCTACGGTCAGTTTCTCGTGATCTATGCGCCCCGAAATAGAGAATGATGTTTTGATGGCCGACTCGAAATCGCGAAGGAATACTCTGTTGATACTTTATTACCCTGGTTCCAGAGGCTTTGTCAAACTCTATTATACGATGTTTGTATCCCGCGAGAAAGAAAACAAAGCCTCTGGTCGCAGCCGTCGTAACGGCTGCGACCAGAGGCCCTGATTTCCTTTCTCGCTGCTTCGCAGCTCGTGGGAGGCCGCTTCGCGGCGTACAAACATCGTATTATAGTTAACGGCTAGCTAGACGAATGCACTAATATATAAGCTTTTAATACTATGTATATGACGAACCAAAAATAATAATACCAAAAATAATAGAGAAAATATATGTACACGTACTTTATTTACAAATATTTACAAAAAGATGATCGACATAATCCCGGGACATAATACATTTCTTATCCTCACGAATCACTCTCGTAGTCCAGTGTCACTTCGTTGTCTGTCTGGTCGAGTTCCTCTGGGAGGCCGAGTTGATTTTGGACGTATCTGAGTTCTTCTTCACCGAATTCTTCACACAATCGGTTTTTCGCTCAAAGAATTAGTTTAAGCAACATATTCTTTTTTTAAACCCTACTTTCCTTGCTGTTGTTGTTCCTCGCATAACTCGCCGTGTCCGCCAAAATTAGTAATTCTATCCTTTGTTAATCGCAACGATACATTTGGTCAGCGGACTAAAAATGCCGTTTGAAACAGCCGTGGACTACCTACCTTTAGGTCGCTGACGTCATAAATAAAACCAGATGTCGGGGTTCGGATTACTGTTGTGGGTTCGGATATTGGGTCATCAGAAACAAATACACATAAGCGATACGGAAAATACAAATATTACCCAAAATACTGACTCTACGTGATCTGTTGTCCGTGACCAAACACTGTTTTAGTCGCACTATAAGATATATATATTTAGTTCAAATAGGTTACATTTCATTTAGAAGCCCGACTTCACGCTAGAAGAGCGTCTAGTTATTTTCATTATCAAGTTTTATAATTTTATTATAGTAAATTATAGATGAGTAAATTATTGTAGTTGGCCCATTGTTATTGTATTGTGATTGTGATTGTGATTGTCAGTTTTTCATAATTTGATTCTTTATCATTTTTCCTTTTAGGTATGTACGGTAGCTGGATAAATACAGTATACGTACATTCCTGTTCTTAGGCTGTGCATGCCTCATATTTCCTCATGTAGATTTCAACTGGAATTCAATCTATTCGCTCACTAAATACATTACAACCAGTTCTAGATTAAGAGAATTTCAATATAAAATACTGAATCGTATATTATATACAAACAACCTATTATTTAAGATACATCTAGTAGACTCTAGCGCATGTACTTTCTGTCACGCTTTTGAAGAGTCCCCCGAGCATCTTTTTGTTGATTGTACGTTCTCAAAAATATTTTGGTTATCAGTTCAAAGCTGGTTAACTCTTATTGAAATAAAAGTTAATACCTTAAGTAAGGTCGACATTATTTTTGGTGTGTGGGAAAAACGATCCGATTTTATACCGTTGAATTTCCTTATCCTTGTAGGCAAACAAGTTATTTATAAGTGTAAACTAGCAAATATTAAGCCTAATCTAAAACTGTTTAAAACTAAATTAAAATATTTAAATAGTCTTGAATGTTTTATAGCAAAGAGAGATAGTACAATGCTCGCCTATCAAGAAAAATGGAAAAAAATACTAAAAATGTAGATCTTTTATTAGAAAAATATATATTTTTCCAATGTACAATGTAATTATCTATGAAAAAATAGCCTTTGTAAATATAATTGTATTGTATTGTATAATGCAAGGCCATGTAGTGTAAAATCTACATTGTAAAATGTAAGCCATGTATATTGTAAAAACGTTTATTTAAATTAAAACAAAAAACAAACAAAAAACAAAACAAAAACAAAAATACGTACATTCCTGTTCTTAGGCTGTGCATGCCAGTTCACTGAAAGAGAGTGACAAGACCATAAAAAAGGAATGTATAGATTTGTCAAAAATGCACTTGTACTGCTTCTTTAAGAATGGTTTCACTATTGGAAAATGAAATTGTTTTATTTGAATTTGCAGTGACTATGTTATAAAAGAAATGGTCAACGCTTTAGCTGTGCGTCCATCGAGTTATGGAGCTGTACTTGGGAATTTGGGAGAGCACTCGTGAAGCTAGAGTTGTTCTCGGCTATGCCTCGAGCAACTTTTACGCTTCTCTCGTGCTCCATAACTCGATGGACACACGCTAAGTGTTGACCATTCCTTAAATATTAATGGGCTGCGTGATACAAAAGTACCTTATGAATGGCAAAATGTAGCGGTATGTTTGACCATCCCTACATGAAACACTGCAAACTCTCTGGTTAGTAAGAGAGTGAAATGAGCAGAAAATATTGAAAAATAAGCTCAAATGGTTAAAAACAAACACACTAAAATTATGAAAAGTCATGAGGGCCCTTTAGGTTCACAAATTGTTGTAATTTGGAGTTGTGTTTTAAGTAAATGAAATAAATGACAGCCTGTTGTTGATTTTATTGATGGTTGGGATACAAGGACAAGGATTATATTATTTATACTCTTATTTTTTTATCACTTGTAATTCTTGATCTCTCTTCCTTTTAGTTGATTGATTTATTGATTCACTTATTATCAAAATTATTATTATTATTATATTCATTCATTTGTTTAGTTATTTATTACAGTAACTTTGCTTATTTATTTATTTTCAGTTGTTTACACTCTCACAAATTCTACATGAACTAAGCAATTCGAGTTGGGATTCCGGAGCTAGGATTCGAGTTATGAGATTCGAGTTATGGGAATCGAGTTACCGGATTCAAAATATTCGAATACCGAATGTATCGACTTATAAATCCTGTCGAATTTCAGGGTTTTTTTCCTGTGCAACAAAATGCACAATATAGCAACCGGCCGGCGTTATCTACAGAGGCAAGTAAGTCCTACACAGGAAACCCAACCTCGACTCATTAGCCCTCGTGGAAAATCCAATATACGACCGGCCGTCCGGGTGCTTTTATTACCAGAGTCACAGTAAATCGAAGTGTTTCTTTGACTACAATCTATGAACCTAGTACATGCCTTTACATCATGTCGCCTTCCCAGTTTTTTATTTATTTTATGGGTGTAATACCAGTTTTTTAATGATTTACAAATTCGGAATAGAGTACAGATTTTGTGGTAAAAGACAAAAATCGCTTTCTAAATTGTTTTAGTTACAAAAGCTTTCGAAACTAATTAAAAATTTCGAAAATATTTATGTTGTCTGAGCGAGCAACCTTGAGAAATTGGCCTATACTCATTTGTACTTTTTCTTGCTTATCGTGAATATAATGTAATACCTGTCACCCTAAAATCCGAAATCACGGAAAATCCTAAAACGTGGAATCACGGAAAATGACCCCAAATGCTAAAATAAATATTTGTTAATTAATAATATCACAGTATTTTTTTGAACTCTCTATATAAAGTCTATAAAACTTATTATAACATTGATAAAACGCGCGCTCTCAGACTCAAGTATGTTTTAAGGTGATTCCCTTGTTTTGCATTGCGCACGCTCTACTGCGCACGATTCTGAATAAAATTTTAGTTGACGAGCGCGCGCTAACTTACGCCATCGAGCTCGCGCACATTGGAGACCATTGGAAATCGTTAAATATTTCAAGCGTTACTGAAGTGTTCTCAAAATAAATCGAAAACGAGCACGGTGACCCCCATTTTTTATTCAATAACTTTCATCACACTGTAGTTCTCTAGTATATAGCAAAGTATTAAAAAAAGTTAGGATTTCAAACATAAAAAAAATTGAATAAAAGCATAAGGAGTATCGATTTTTAGACCCTCTCGGTGCTTCGAACATCTGTGTTTTTTGTTCTATATTTCGACAACTATGCAAAATTCGAGCATTTTCTTACTATCAGACGGTAGGCTAGAGATACAAAAGCAATAGCAAACACTTTAGTTCATTATTAATAGTTTGTCTTTTAAGTTGTGGAAAATTATTTACCCGACCCGATGTCACGCGAGACTCGACTGAAAGACCTAAAATACCATAATTTCAAAGCAGTGTAGCGCAAAAATAAGCACGGTGACCACCTCTTTTTATTGCATTTTTTGAAACTCCATACCGTAATGTATCACCATGCCAAGTTATAGAAAATTCTAGGATTTGCTTCTTTTTCAAGGGAATCACCTTTTAAAAAAGGCCTGGGTTTTGGGCCTTCTTGAGAATTCACGTTTTGTTCAATAACTCAGCAAACATTTGTTATGTTTAAACGAAAACTAGTACATACATTGGATTTCGGGTCCTTAACTTTTTACTGCAAAGCTTTTTATGATCACGTGACCTATGACGTCATTACATTGGAAAACAGAAAAATAGCTCGTTGGTGGCGAGTTCAAGTAGGAAATTCTAACAAATACCTTAAATCTATTTCTCTCCCAGTGCTTTATAGATTGTCGTTCGGTGTGGGTGGCTCTTGTTTGTTTTTAAAGAGAATTTAAATAAAAATGATTTTGATTATCTGGTCACGTGACCTGTTTTACCCCATATCTCCTTAAAAAGAAATGAAAGTCACCCATTCCGAACGACAATCTATAAAGCACTTACAACGAAATAGCTTTAAGGACATTCGCGCGCATTGTTCACGCGCATCTTTTCTGCGCATAAAATCAAGGTTCGAATCATCTCGGTCCAGTCCTCTTTCCTCACGTCCAAGATGGCAGCCAGTCACGCATGTTACGTAGACGATTTTCATCGGCTAATATCTCGAGAACGATACCGGTGACCCCCATTTTTTATTTTGTGATTTTACAAAGAATCATAAAAGCTCCCCATGTACCAAATTTAAAGAAAAAAACATGTTTAGATTTTGATAAAAACACGAATTTAGATGAAAACTTCAACCTACCTTCACGCGAAAGAGTCGTCGATGGCTGTAAACATGAGCCAAACACTACAGGTTGTTTCTACATATTCACAAATCTTTGTACATAATTTTATTCTATAAACTCTTAGATAGCCATTTGAAGAAAATTTTAGCAATCCGTTTAGTTTTTCTACCAAAAAATTCCTGTCATTCTCGACTTTCCGTGGATTGAACGCACGTAATTTTCGATCAGAAAAAGGGTATACTTTGAAAAAATCTGGCTCCATAGCGAAGTCGGTGACCCCCATTTTTTATTTGCTCATTTAGCTTCTATAATGATCTTATTTCACCATACGAAGTTTCAGGGAAAAAACATGTTTAGTTTTTTTGCCCGCGAACGTCCTTAAGGTACTAGTTAGAATCACTTGAACTCGCCACCAACGGCTTAAAATAATTGTGTATTGCCAGGAGCCCATAAGTAGGAGCCTCCATCTACCGTACTGGGTTTGTGAGACGACCTGTGACCGCATCAGGCTATTTTTAGAACACCTTTTCCCGCTAACTAATCATCAATCAATAGGAATTCCCCATATGGGAATTAAACAGAGCCAATCAGCATCAATGAGGTAGATGATTTGTGTTTATTTGTGATATATGAACAAAGTGGCGGACGAAGAAATCGGAGAAATTGAAGAAACTGAAAGTGAAGAGAGCGAACATGATAGTGATAGTTACAGAGTTTAGTACTTCATCGGAAAGTGACCAAGAGTCTTCAAGTTCGTGTTCTGTTTCTCAAGGAACTAAAAAAACATCAAATAGTAAACCTACCAAGCCAAAAGCTAGAAACTCCGTAACAAAGCCGAAATCAAAAGTCCCTGGTGTTAAAATTTCGCTTGAAAACTGGTGTTCTAAAAATAGCCTAATCCGGTCACAGGTCGTCTCACGCCGAATACATCCCAGATGGAGGCTCCTACTTATGGGCTCCTGGTATTGCTTTTATCTCTCTAACTGGTCACGTGACCACCCCTAATGCAAATGTTTTGAGTTAAGGCTCTTTGTTATATTTTTTGTCAAAGAACGCACGAAATATGCACAAGAACGCGCGAAATATGGGACCATATTTTGGGTAGTTACTTCAAACTGGCTTTCCAATCATTCATGCAGAATCGTGTGATGAAAATTAACCAATTGACAATTTTGGCTAGCGCGCGCTCGTACAGAAATTTCACTGTAATTTGTTGTTTTTCTTTCACCAAAATAGCTAGTTTCTTTGACAAAATATATAATAAACAACTTATTAGTCGGTTAAGCATCTAATACGGCTGTGAATTTTTACTCGTCATGTATTTTGGCTCGCCTAAAGGCTCGCCAAAATACCAAATGACTCGTAAAAATACACAGCCGTATTAGATGCTTAACCGACTAATAACCCATTTATCTACCCAAGTTGTATTGATGGTCCAGATTTCAAGTCATTTTGACACGTTTTAGGAATAGCGGCATAGCGCGCGTTCTGAAATCAATCGGAAAATCAAATTGTTTTATTTGAATTTGCAGTGACTATGTTATAAAAGGAATGGTCAACGCTCAGCGTGCGTCCATCGAGTTATGGATGCACGCGGGAGGCTGCTAAGCACGAGAAGCGTAAGTACGCCTCGTGCGCTCTAGCTTCTTGACTCTAGCTTCTTACACCAATAGACATCAATGAACCTATTTTTGCTTTATTTTCTTTTGACTTATTGAGCTGTTACAAAAATCATTTGTTCAGAGTAAGATGTAAAATCACTTGTCTACTTCTCTCTATCACTCGTATACTGTACATGGAGTATACATGTACATTCATATACATGTATGCTTTGTTTAGTTTTTTTAAACAACATTTGATGATTATTTCTCTGTATGTCTTCAATATATTTCAATAAACTTTGAACATGCATGTTACTGTGGTTTTCGATATTCTGCGAACTCTGACATTCGGGAACATTCTTCGATTCCCATAACTCGATTCCTGTAACTCGAATAACTCGAATCCTAACTCGAATCCCAACTCGAAAAATGGGTATCCTCCTATTATAGTTAACAAATTTTCTTCTGGGCATCGATACTCTGATAAACAAAGTCAAATTGTTTTTGACCAGCATTATTCGTACTTACAGTGTATAAGCTGAGACTCTTTCTATAATTAACTTCTTTTTTACGACTGACTGCATGGTCTCGCAAAAATAGAGTTTCATCGAATTTCATAGGTATTTTTCATTAATCTCATGAATAAATAGTTTCGTATGAACGTAGATACTTTAATTTTCTGGAATGTCGTTTCAGTTTGATTTGAGAACGTTAATTGTTTTTTCCTCTAAAATACGACAGCCCTTTTCTCATTTTCGTGTGAACATTGTTTACGTCTTTGTTTGCTTTCGGGCAAAATTACACGAGTTTTCCTACTTGTTAGCGATGTAAAAATCCTACTACTTCTTGTAAAATAGAACTTTCACTAACTTTTAACATTAAAGAATACACTGAATACTGCTAAACTATTGCAAAATTCCGGGTATTAAATATTTGAAAACTTCGCCGCCAAGCTAACATTTTTCGTCGGCAAGTTGTCTTTTTGGCGAAATTCCGAGAAACTCATTTATATTTCTAGATGATTAGGTTTTATGACAGTACGACAGTGAACCTGGGGAACCATTTAATAAATTGAAATATCAGAAATGCAACTGACACATTCAAAAAAAAACATTTTTCGTTTAATGTTTACCTCAAATGAAGGCATTTTTGATTTTGACCCATGATGCTTCGCGCGCTGTCCACAGGTAACCCAGGCTGTGTGAAGAGAATGTATTTACTCGACATACAGAAAAAATATTGAGCAAAATATTGTCAATAAAGCTTGAAATGTTAGATAACAATTGTACTTAGCGTCTTTATTTGATTTCTTGCGATTTTTTAGCGATTTTAGGTACCCCCTCCCCTCTTCTCTTCAGTAGGGAAGGAGAGGGGTACCTAAAATCGCTAAAAAAACTCTTAAATCGCAAGAAATCAAGAGAAGACGCTAAGTACAATTGTTATCTAACATTTCAAGCTTTATTGACAATATTTTGCTCATGATAATTTTTCTGTATGTCGAGTAAATACATCGCTTCACATTCACTCTCCTCACAAGCATACAGCCTGGGTTACCTGTAGGAATACAGTAAAAACCCGCGAGTAAGAACCTAGTTTTCCCAAGTTAGCCTAAACAGGTTCTTATATAAATGGTACTTAGCACAAATTGAGGCTATTTAGGTTCTTAAATAGGTTCTTACTTTCTAAAGAAAAAAAATACATTGTAGCTAATAGAATTTAGTGGTATTCAGCCTGTATTCCTTATAATATAACATCTGCATACCATGTATTAAGTATTTATAAAGAAATTCATGAAAGAAAATATAGCATTGATCAAATTTTGTAGTTCTTATTCATAACATAACATTATATACTGTGTATTGTAATACAGACTGTACCTAGTCCATGTATAAGGTAAAATACAGCACTGTATAATTTAACATTTTAACTCAACTACTGTACTATACATGGAATAAATTTGGTCATTCAAAAATATATATACTTTTAACTCTCCCTCTCTGCTACATGTATAACAGCAGAGAGAAAAAAGTGAAAAAATGTCACAATTTCCCTTCCCACCATTCTGATACTACAATGTAGTTACGTATTCACCTATTGGATGGATACAAATAATTTCAAGTCAAATACTTTAGAGGATACTGTACAACTAAAACTCATAGTCATCAAGTCCTTGAGGTTTGACCAGGTCATCATCAGTGCCATCTACAGTAATGAGACATCCAGTTTTATGGAACAGTTTCTGAAAAAATGTCTCGTTTTTTGTTAGCTCCTCCCATGCTGCAGCTGTCCACTTTGTCATCAGAATTCTCCGAGATTTGGCTGCAAGCTTGTCATGCCACAATTCCAAATTTTCCTTGTCCTCAAGCCATTTGTCCATTTCCTCTCCAATTTTCGTTTTCAACATTTTACCAACCCCAGCATCTATTGGTTGGACTTTGTCTGTGTGGTTTGCGGGCAGAAGATAAAGGAACACCCTACCATAGATTTATTGTTAGAGGACCTACAATGTAACCCAAATGTTTTTCATACTGTATGGTTCCCCTGGTTCGAATGTTCATCATTCTACAGACTCTTCCATATGCTGATGTGTAACCATGGAGATACAGTATAAACAATATATATATACAGTATTTATGTGTAATTACAACAATAACAATTCTATTTGATTTTCAACATTGGCATTTACATTGTATTGAATTGGAGTACTGTAATAAGGCACCTGTGTCTCCAAAAATGTTGATCTATCTTATTCACCCAAGTGTACACATCTTTTTATATAGATTTTAGAAAATAAGAACCTGTTTCAAATTTTAGGCTAAACAGGTTCTTGTATAATTTTAGCCTAACAGGTTCTTAAAAACTAGGTTCTTACTCGCGGGTTTTTACTGTACCAAACATTTATTCATTTGCCGATGAAGAAGACTTTTCTGCGAGACCTGCCATTATTTATCGCCTTGGGGAGAGGGGGGCGGGATGAGGTCGGAGGATTTTGGAAAGAACCTAATTAATAACGGCTGATCCCACCTCAACTGATAGATTTCCCGCAGTTTTCGTATATCTGAGCCTTCGATGTATCTCAGCGGCTGGCACAGGGCACATGCGCTATATAACCTAGTTGCAGATTTGAGGTTGTACACCGACGACGACGACCACGGCCTGCATTTCCACAGAAAGGAAGCCCGAGTAATAATAAGGTATCCGTTTTGTGGCTCAGTTCTGGCCTTGATTGATTAATCCGCGCGGTAAAGACTGGATCCGATACCGTGACGTTATCGTATTCATGAAAAATATACGGATTCGACCTTATTTAGGGACCGTATCCAAAAAAAATTCACTCTGGCGAGCGTATTCAAAGTTGCGGATTCATCAACCTCATTCACAGGATACGTGTGGACGGGAGGCCAAATTGCACCGAGATTCAAAAATATCCGGTGGAACGTCAAAAAGGCGTAAAAACACCGAGATGAAGAAAAAAGCCACCTGTCCTCAAAGAACTTGCTCTCCATGCCCGGAGGTGGTCGGGGAACTCCCATACACAGGGTGTCGTACCTTTTAGGGTTTGAAAACCACGATTAATATTTGTACGAGTTTTATAGTATAAAACTCGATGGTTTTGATTCAATAAAATTGGTTTTGTTGTTTGTCATGAATGTACAATGAGCAACGATGACAAAAGCATAGAGTACACAATTTGCAATCCACTCGACTCGAGTCCCGATTTCAATTTTTCCCCGGGATCATCTTTAGCAGTAGCGCTTGATGGTTGATCTGTAGCATGAAGGAAAACGTTTCTAAGGTGTCTGGGTCTTTACCAGCATCTCACCTTCTTTCGTTTGCATTGCGCGCTAATCGCATTTTCCCACGTCCCAAACACTCAACGCGAAATCATAAGCCTCTACACAATAAGGGAGTAGGGGTGGCATCGCATTTACAATGTTCATAGAGGATTTTGGTCATTCCTGGTTTTAGTATTTCGTATGATTTTCTGGATTTCGAATTTGGTAGCAATAGAGCGGCGTTGACGTTCTGAGCATCTGTAAGAGGTATTGGAAAGTGTGAAAATTTCAAGTCGAGGTACCAGACCAAGTCGAACGCACGAATCTCTCTGCAAGTCTTTTGCGACTGTTTTCTGTATCGTATTGAAAGTGGCTAAAACTCATTAGTTTAAATTTGACACGGTTTTCTTTGTTATTCATAGGGCTTTATCTCCGGTATTGACCGGTTGAACAATAGAATATAATTGAATTGCTCATTATGAATTCACCGGGATGTATCCATATACAGCCCTGGGTTGTATATGGATACATCCCGGTGAATTCATGAGCACTCAGATTGCTTCGTGCGAAAACCTTGTCAAATTTAAACTAAGTCAGATAAATACCTCGAACGTCGGCAATAAGCCTATAAATCCCTCGGGCCTACGGCCCTCGGGATTTATATCGCTTATTGCCTCCGTTCTCGGTATTTATCTCTTACTTAACTATTTGACAACTCATTGTATCGGGGTTGAATCTAATCATTTCTCGAACAGTCTTACACCAAGCAGCCCAAAACGACGTCTCTGAGAACGTTTTTGTTATTTGCAAGTAGGAATCGCCGTAAAATTCAGTTGCCTTACACGCCAAATTGCGGTTAGCAGTCATCTTGTGCGTCAGGAGGAACACTAAAATATTTTTGAACGAGAACAGATTTCATTTCTCTGAGGAGAAAATATGTGTTATTTGTTATGGCTTTTTATGAACAGTGTGAAGCGCATTTAAATACATTCACATAGAAACATGCGCGTATATACACGACTACTTTAATTTTTTTTGGCCGTTGGAAACAATACCTCTGTTGTATCGCTGGGTATTTTGACCCTATATGACTTGGCAAATAACTTGCACACTTTGAAAGGATCATTTATTGTTATTTTAGTTATAACAACTGATCAAAAGAGGTTTAGGTATGTATAAGCATTAAAAACGACAACCATGAGAGCTCAGAAATATGGATTTGTTGTCAGGGGCGAAGAACTAGACTTGAAATCCAGCGTGACTAAAACAATTTCACAGAAAGAAACATGAAATTAGTAATGGTACGGTCACGTCTCTTTATAAAACTGTCTTTCAAGCCCCGAACTACTTAAAAGTAGTTCGGCATCAGTAAAATATATAAAAGACTGAACCTGTCACAGATTATGACGAGCCATTCACATGCATCTACATGTATTCCATATACAGCTGATTAATTCTAATAAAACGGTCTCTGGTGTGCTCCAGGAAACGGTAATCGGGGAGGTGGTCTTGGCCGTTGATCTGGAAAATGTTCTCTGTGTTCGAATCCTTTAAAGGAATTACGTCGAGGGGGAAAAGGCGGTCTTTCTTGTGGGAAAGGGCGATTACCGTGATCTATAAATCGGGGTGACAAGTGTCCTTCTCTGTCGTGAAACTCAGGTCTACTCCTATCAGCGACTAAATGGGGGTCTCTGTGAGGTTCCCATTGCTTTCTTTCTCTCCACATTTCTCGGTTTCGCTCAAAGCTCGGGGAAGTAGGTACTCTGACGTCATGTGGAAACCCAGGTCGGCCTGGTCTTCCTTGATCTGGATAAGGACGAGGCGGTCCTTCCTCCATCGCCAGTCTCTTCATGGGTGGCTCCCTAGTCATATCATTTACTTCTCCATCACTAAAGGAATGTTGAAACAAACGAGAACCCTCCTGAGGGGGAAGGGTTCCACGGGGACCCTCAGGTCCAATCCATCTCAGCTTTGGGGGACCATCTACATGAGGACGTTGAGGTGGGCCTCCAGGAGGCAATCTGTACATTTCTGGTGGGCCAACGGGCCGAGGGTGGGCTCCTGAAGGACTATCAAAGGGGAAATGAAGACGATGCTCTTCTCTGGGGATTCCTTCGAGATGTGGTCCTCTTTCTTGGGGTCCAGGTGGTCCACGGTTCTGCCCACCAATAAAAGCTCCCCTTGGTGACTTTGCGCCTCTTGGGGGTCCATCATTTGGAGGTATATCTTGTATGTCTGGTTCATGATCTCCAGAGGATGGTCTGTTAAACGGGGCTCTTGGCGAATGCAAATGACGAGGACTTCTTTGGGGTACTTCCCTAAAATCGTCCCTTGCCCCCTCTCCTGTCTCCACTCCATCTGAAGGACCATAGAAGGTACCGTGAGGTCCCTGAAAAGCCATTTGAGGGACTGGAAAACGAGGACTGTGACCAGGACCTTTAACTGGCGATGGCGGTGGAATATCTGGTCTTTCTTGGTAATCCCTAAATGTTGATCTTACATGACCTGAAAAAGGTCCATCATTCCAAGGTTGTCTAATTGGCCCATCTGGAGGATGGCCGACAAATGGCCCTCTTGGACCTCCTTGTGGGAAACCTGATGGGTGGTAGGAGCATACAACTTCAACTTGACCTCTGTGTTCGGTTTCCTTTCCAGGTTGTTCAGAGAACAGTTCTTTGCCTCCTTCATTTTCTGAATCATCATCGTCACCCATCGAATTTATTTCTATCTTTTGTTTCGGAGACCCTTCTTCAGAGGTTGACGTGGATGTCTCATTGTCCTTCTCTCGTTCTCTTATCGTTTTCAATGAGTCGGTCAACTTCGGGAATAATGAATCAATAAGTGAGAATAAGGGTTTATCTTGTTGAGGCTGAGGTGTCGAAGAATGATCGTCTTTGGGTGTGGATGTTTCGGATGTATTATCAATGTCTGGAGTTTGTTCCTTCAGTTGTCTGCCTCGGCTTATTAGCTGTGCAAGAATGTTGACGGCACTGACAGGTTTGGACAGCTCATTAGAATGATTAGGGGTAGCTGAACCAGTGGACGTTGCACTGGCTTCCTCTGATGTTTCTGGTAAATCGCCCTGATCAATTTCCTTCCCAGAGTTTCCATCATATTCACCTGAAATAGTTGGAAATCGTATAATCTTTACATCAGCTACTCCTTGAGGCGATGCAGTTTCGGGAGTTTCGTCTCCACCAAGTTCTAATTCTGGAGACCCAACTGGGGAAGGTGCTGACAATTCAGAACTAGGAGATCCAAAGCTTTCTCTTCCAGGGCTTTCAATGCTTTTTAATTTACTTGATGGCAAAGGCTTGTTAACTGATTGTATAGGAATAGTGGAAGAGTGAGTACTAACAGTTGATACTTGTTGTGCTAGAGGGTGTACCATGCTGGAACTCTGAAGACCAAGATGACCAGGAATTGATGCAGAAGTCTGATTCAAAGCAGGAGTCATCGTGCTAGTAACCACAGCCATTTGCGACACAGGCGTATTTCCTGGTATTTGTTGTGGTAAGTTTCGTACCATATTCGGGAATGGTGCTTGGCCAGGAAGAAGGCCAGTCATATGCGGCTGTACATTGCCAGGAAACGATCCCATTCCATGCAGGTTAATGCCATAAGGTACCATAGATTGGGGGTATTGAGATGGCATACCAATAAATGGTCCAGAGCCATGCATTCTAACAGGAATCATTGACATGCCGGGCTGTCCAGGAATGAATTGTATTTGCTGTTGTTGCATCATCATTTGTGGAGGAACAGTCATTTGTACTGGGATAGATGACGTAGTTCCTGTAAATGACAACGATGTGGTGGTACTAGAAGTGTGGCAAGATGATGGGCTCGATGTAGTAGTAGTAGTGGTAGCCGTGGATTTGACACTAGCATTGGAGGCGGCTGTCTCTGATGTTTTGATGTCAGAGGGTGGAGTTGAAGTCGAATCTGATTGGCTTTGACTACTCTCATCATTTTCACTGTCACCATCGTCCTCAATATCCATGTCAGCAACCTCAGTGTTATCGAGGGTCGGATCAACAGCCTCATTGCTTTTTTCATCAGTCGTCTGTGGAGGAGTCGATGAAGGAGTTCCACCAGCGATATCAGGTAAACCAGAAGTCAGGAATGACGCTTGGGGTGTGTGTATTGGTCCCATTTTCTTTTTCTCTGCTTCTGCGTTTATTATTTTAGCAACCTTGTGGTCTACTTTTTTCTTAAGAGAGTTGAGGCGATTGCCAAATGTCTTATAGGCCTGAAATAATTAACAAAATTGAAGAATAAATACTCATGGTTACAACTTTAGAACTTTGGATACTTTGTTGCTATGGAGATAATACGAAAGGCAAAACGTTTAAAAGTTAAAACAGACGTTCTTGATCCAGAATATTATCATCAGGTACAATGTACATGTAGCTGGTATCTTTTGCATCGTAAACGTTTGTTTGAACTTTCAATGGTTTTATCTTTCGTATTATCTCAACTTTTATGTTGGCATGATGACACATCTTTGTTGCTATTGTCGATGATGTTAATGTTGTTCTTGTTAGTAGTTCATTGGTGTTGTAGTGTATTGAAAACCTGGTACTCTTATTGTGTTGGTAGTGGAGGAATATTTAAAGTGCTACTATGATGAAATTTTGCGAGGTTGATGTTTTTGCATTTTTAGTGTCCTGGTAGTATGTTTATTAACATATCCAACCCGTTTTTCGCTACGATTAAAATCACTTCCACAAAGTGTACAAACTTTGTACAAATTTCGAGCCCGCCATTATTCAAACTGGTTCCTGGCCGGTGACTAATTGTACAATAGAAGTGACGTCAGTTTCTCAACATCGTTCATCGCAAATTCGTCGCATGGCTAATTTACACGCATCAACACTGCCATTTTTTGGCGATTCAAGACACAGTTTCTTGTTCAAATGTTTTAATCATAATTAAACTAAAAATACAGTGCAGGGAGCCGTGCAGCGACGCGTTTACATTGAGAAACTGATGTCACAGTCTATTGTTCGCAGTAACACGATTTAGTAATGGTGGACGTATTTTTGTCTGTTTTGAAAGTCCAATATTTCACTCCTTTATTCTTATATCGACTTAAAAACAACTAAAGCTGCTATCTTGGAGCTTAAAAGACTATTTTACGAATAAATTATTTCTTCAGCAATCATACGAATTTCGTCATAGTAGCACTTTAACAATTAGACTATGAGTTCGAGTTTTCTAAGAGTCAATAGTCAACGAGGCGCGTAGCATCGAGTTGACTATTTGAACTCATAGAAAACGAGAACGAGTAGTCTAATTGTTTTAGTAGCAACCAACTAGCATACTACCTTCGATTTTATACTAATATTTATTGAGTTTTCGCTTTGTTTTTGTGCAAAACTCCAGCTTTTTCGCTACTCGCTATCTATCACGCAATACATAGTGAGTACGTTAGCCAATCAGATTGCAGGATTCGTGATAGTATGCCAGTTGGTTTCTACTAATTTTAAATATTGTTGTTGGTAAAGGGATAGTGTGTAATAATAAGCCAAGTCAGAGTTTAAGAATGACCGTGATTCCTGGAACCGAATCGGGATAAAATCCAACCGGAAGTTGAGTTTCGCCTTGCATTTACTGTAAATCTGCTAGAATCTTAGGTGAAAATATCAGTCGTTTGCGTGCCTTAGTTAGACTCTAAGAAATATTTACTTGACTAATGGTGAGTGTTTAAGACATAATGCGCCTTTGTGAGCCAATATTTGAGTGTCAGGACAAAAAGAACACGATTATGGATGGTCTTGTTTTGACTGAGTAATGACTGGGATTCGCCCGCCATGACACACCGGGGCACTGAAACTTGCTTAATAGTTTTAAATTCACTTGAATATTTCCTGATAAACTATATTTTTATCCTTAGATGAGGATTTGTGCATTTTGTTGTTGTTGTAGAGGAGACGAAGGAACTATTGAAGGAATACTGAGGATTTATTTTGGTTAATTGGTTTTCCGTCGACAAAATGTGCAGAACATATTCGTCAATCTTGACGAGGCTGCCATTTTCCCCCAGTTTGTTGGGTCTTTTCTGAGACCAGTTTAATCCACTCTCTTCTAGTGTCAATATTTGCTATCAATGGTGAAGGACAAATGGAGGAAGACAAGTATAAAAGACAGACATGGCAATCAGTTACATTTGCTTTTATTACGGCAGTTTATGAGTTGATAAGTACTGTGACTGCAGTGATAAATGCACAAATCCTCATCTAAATATAAAGTTATAGTTTATCAGGAAATATTCAAGAGAAATAAAATTATTCTAGGCAAGTTTCGGTGTTCCGGTGTGTCATGGCGGGCGAATCTCCAGTCATTACTCAGTCAAAACATGACCATCAATAATCGTGTTCTTTTTGTCCTGACACTCAAATATTAGCTCACAAAGGCGCATTATGTCTTAAACACTCACCATTAGTCGAGTAAATCTTTCTTAGAGTCTAACTAAGGCACGCAAACGACTGATATTTTCACCTAAGATTCTAGCAGATTTACAGTAAATGTATGGCGAAACTCAACTTCCGGTTGGATTTTATCCCGATTCGGTTCCAGGAATCACGGTCATCCTTAAACTCTGACTTGGCTTATTGATGCTACGGTTGTTATATAACAAGTACACGTTATGTGGTTACAGTATATGTCTGTCTGTCTGTCAGCCTGTCTTTGTATCTGTTGTTCAGTCAGTCAGATAGTCTGTTTCAGTTTGGAAAACCAGTCTTAGAAAAATTCACTTACATGGACAATAACTTTAACTTCGCCAAATGCAGCATCGTAAAAAGACTTGCCATCTTCTAGGCATTGTACAAGTTTTGATGTTTCCTCTTTTTCAGACTTCAAAGTCTCACAAAAACTTTCGAGTTTCTCAGAGGCAGCTTCATACTCTGCAGTAAATTTGGCGCCTGTTGATCGATCTGACAACAACAAAAAGTTTGAAAAAGGAATTAGATGATGATAAGTAGTGATTGCGTGACTCTATACCACACATGAGGTTAACTTAAAGGATTAAGATTTACAATGTATGTAAAGATGCATTTTTTTATTACTCGGGATATCTGTGGTATAACGAGTCTTAAAAAGCAGGCAGTGTCTTAGTTTTTTCTATTGGCATCGCAAAATGCAACAGTTATGCAATGTAGCATATGTCACTACGCTCGGTTCGCATGTTCATGATAAGGTAGCCATTTTGTTGATTGGTCTAGTTTCATTTCAAGCCATTTACCTTTGCTGTTCATCAAACTAAACACAATGAGATGAAAATCACAAAGTACATGTACTACCTAGCAGCTTAATTGAGCTAAAGCTGAAGGAGTAAAGCTAATTCAAAGAACTTGTGAATCGCGACGAGACCTGGGTCAAGTCTTCTTTATTAGTATATGTATATGGTGCCCGAATAGAAGAAATAATGTTCGTAGTGAACAGATGTTCATTAACTATTGACCTTTAGTTATTGGCTATATTTAAATGCTTTCATGCGTGTGCATTATCAATATTTTATATTATTGTTATATTATACAGAAGACAAAATCTACTTGATACATACATGTAAATCTAATAATTTTACACATGCATGTTTTACGGAGTCACGCAACATGTGATGAAACACTGTTTTAGTCACGCTGCGATGTCTATATTTAGTTTGGTTAAATCTGTTCTCTGAAATACATTGTACAGTGTAGTTCCCTGATGGAGTTCTTTGGCTAAAATCTAAGGATTTATAATTTTTGGTACTCGTTGATCAATCACTGATTTTAGTAGCACTCTTCTAACCTTGCCATTTATACTCAATAAACTGGCATCCAAAAAAATGTCAAATCAGTCTTTGCCATGATTATTATCAAAGTCTAAAACGGTCTTTTTAATTTGATCATGATATATTTTAACCCCTGTACATTTTCAATAGTGCTTGGAAATACAGTATCTGGAGTGAACACTGGTAGAGTGGCTAGTTATTAATATTTCCAAAAAGTCTGAAAAGCAGTAGGTTAATACATGTACATATTTTAAGAAATAACACGATACTTAAATAGTTTTGAAATGTTTCAGCAATGACTTTTGCCATCTTCAGTTGTGAAGCATAGATAGAATTATGAACATTACATACCATGTATGTATGCAGTGAAGAATATTAGGTATTGTTGGAAAGGTAAACAAAAAATGATTGTAACTGAGGAATGTGTATGAAATTAAACCTAGGGATATAAATCAACGTGTCTGACATATTTGTCTATTGAAAATGGGCTCCTTTTCCCAATGCATGTGCAAGGCCTCTAAGCTTTAAGCTCCATACATTGTATCCTACAATGTACATGTAATATACAACAAAACAAGTTTTTACCAAATACTACATTATTGGGCGCACTTAATGTAGAGCCTAGCTCTGTTGTGTGACCCTCACCATACATCTTATAATTTATCATATTATCAATTTTTCTTTTTTTCTCCTGTTATTTTGGTGGTGGAAGCTTTGTAAATAAAATAAAAATAAATACACTGTAATAATGGTTTTCAAATTAACATTATAGAACCTGGGTGATCAAGTAATATATGGCTGTTTAACTTTTAAGTTAAAAGTTAAGTAATGTTATTTTTGTGCTGATTTGCATTTACTAAAGTATTTAAATGTACAATGTACTTTGCAACAGTGAAACAAATACTGCATTTATTCTGGGTTGATTGTGAGAAAAAGCCATTGAAAAAAATAAGGGCATACATGTACATGTACATTTTGTAGATAGAGTAGTTACTAACTAAATGAACTTTACCTTTTAGCTGCTTGATAGCTTCCATATCTGAGGCATCAATTCTTAGCGAGTTTAGTTGAGACTCCTTTAGTATCACCTCTGCTTGTAAGTCTCTCATGGCTTTGAGGGCATCAATCAATTGAGAGGGCTGTAAAACAATCATCAAATGAAAATTAATCATGTGCAATAAACAATTTGTTTCCTGGACTGCAAGTACACAGATCAATCAATCAATCAATCAATCAATCAATCAAAGCTTTTATTTTACAACGGAGTCTCTTCAATACAATATGATTGGTCTCCCAGAGAGCCGTATATATAGATATAAATAATATCAGACAGATCAGACTATAATTTGTTTTTTTAAGTCCAATCAAGCAGTGTCAAAAAGATACATGTACATGTACACATGTAGTTGTTTCAAGTTTAGCTTACATGTATCTCAGTGTGAGAACATCTGGAAAAGTGGCCATAAAACTCCATAATGTATTCATAAATGGGTGTATTCAGTACCCACACCTCATTATCCAACTGTACTCAGTAGAGTACAAATATTAGCCTAAATGAGTACAAATTTGTATAGTAGGAAACCGGTTTAACATTATATAAAAATGATATCAACTTTAAGGCGATTCCCTTGTTTTGCATTGCGCACGCTTACTGCACACGATTCTCTAGCTCGCGCGAGCTCACACACATTTGAGATCACTAAATTTTCAAGATGGCAGCTATTGACATCAACAGGCTTAAAACAGCCTTTTTAAAAATGCAAGCAAAAAACAAAAACAAGACCCAAAATGTAACAAAGAAGGTTACCATAAGCACGCTTCCTTTCAATATGAAATAGAAAATGTCTATTTTGGTAGAATCTCTACCCAGTCTCCATGCGGAAATTATCAAAATAATGTACGTGCCAAAACTGAATGTTTTGCAAAATATTTCAACAACGAGAACGTTGACTCCATTTTTTATTCAACTAGAAACTCTACTAGCATGAAGTTGGGCTTCTAACTGATATGTAGCCTATTTGAACTAAATATAGATATCTTAGTGTGATTAAAACTGTGTTTGGTCGCTCGTTGCGTGACTCAGTAGAACATGCTTTCCTTGCAATTTAACGATTTCACAGACTCAGCAAATCATGAATGACATAGTTTATTTGGTACCATAAATATATCCATACTACCGGTAATACAAATACTGTATACATAATAATAATTATTATCATTCACGTTATTTTCTCCGTGATTTTCATTGGTCGAGAGACGACTACGTCACTGCAGATAACTTCCTACGAATAAGTGCTTTCGTTCTCCTCGACAATGGCAGCTCGATTTTTTCCAGAGTTGTTGCTTTAGGTGAGAGAAAATAACGTGAATGATAAAACAATTATTGAACTCGGTTTTTGCAATATATCGTGATTTTGTCAGTGTCTCGCAGACAATTATTTGCCTCTGCCTTCGGCATCGGCAAATAATTCTGCTCGCCACTGACAAATCACAATATTTTGCTCAACATCGTCCAATAATTGCTAATTATTATTATACTAGACATTGCAGTGTGACTAAACAATGTTTGGATGAAGTGTTGTAGGTTTACCTCGGCTCGGTGTAAAAACCTCACAACTGATGCTTTTTTCTCTTCACTGCATGTATCAACTCACTTCATTCTAAGTTCTAAAGATCTCTAAACCCTTTGCAGTAATAGTACTGGATTGATAAATCCATATCTCTATGAATTATTGTGGTTATTTTGAAAATTAGCGATTCAGTAGTCTGAGGTCATGCCGTAAAAGCCAAGAACTATCGCTGCTTCGCTTCTATCGGTGTTATAAGCTTACCACAACACAAAATAACAGCGGTACAAAGTATAGAAGACATTGACTTCGTTTAGATTTAAATCTTGCCTTGGTCATCGATTCGTTCAGTGACTCGGCACTTTCCTTTGATTTTCAGTGGCTGGCACAGGGCACATGCATGCACTGTAGAACCTACATTGTAGTTGCAGATTTGACGACGCTTGCATTTTTAGAGTCGGGCCTTCCACAGGAAGCCCGACTAATAACTGTCATCACACTATAGTTCTCTAGTATATAGCAAAGTATTATAAAAAGTTAGGATTTCAAACAGAAAAAAAATTGAATGAAAGCATGTTGAGTATCGATTTTTAGACCCCATCGGTGGTTTTGAACATCTGTGTTTTTTGTTCTATTTGTGTGGCTACTGTTGCTTAGCAACGAAGCCACTATGCCATCGAGTGTGTAAGTCCGTAATGTAACAATAGAATCTTCGGATAGAGTTTGGGGCCAATCATGAATCGAGGGTTATTAATCGAGCGGAATCGAGCAAGCGGATGTAGGCGGTCGACAATCGATCGACGTACAACTTCGACAATTCGGATTGTCGACATTCTATTGATTGATGGAAACGTCGAAGCTACGTTTCGGAGTTTCCATGTGGTTGCCATTACTCCAGAACATACCAAAGACCAGTGACAAACAGGATGACGTCCATTGACGAAGCGTTTTGCCTTGCAGCGAAATAATTTCATTTCAACGAATATCAAAGAGTCACAATACACTAAACCAATACACTAAACACGGCTGACAGGAAGACTAGTAACTCGTGTATGTGAATTCATTTCCTAACTTTGCAATGTTCTTACGTAAATAAACAACGAAACATGAGCCTGAGAGTGTCGGCGAGTCGTTGACAACCAGTGAACATGAATAACGAATAACTTGATATGATTGGCTAAACACTTACAATTGGAACGGAATGTACAGCTTGGGTAAGCAGCCGTGTCTGAGGGGAGAGAGCGTTGCGTGACGACACTTAGCACAGCTGCGAGGGAGACTATAGTTAACCAGGATTGACAATAACTTCACTCAGTTTGAAGACCTTGTTAGACGATATTGGGGATTGTTAGTTTGTTTTTAAAAACTCTGAATTCGATCCAACATCATCCAACATTGTTTTCTGGCAGGAGGGAGGTTAGTCTCCTTGGCATGCGAAGGAGACTAGAGGGAGGTGGGACTCAGGGTAAAAAAATACCCTTCCCTCTACCAAAAATAAAAAAATTAAATGGGCGTATTTGTTTATCCATGCTTTTCACCAACAGGATAGTGAGATTGTAGTACGATGCGGTTTTCACACTGATCTCAGTACACTTTAATAATAATAACAGTTTTATCTTGACTACTAGACAAGGTCAATCAAAAACACCTCTGCAGTTCTCTTTTTACTCCTATTATTAATATGAGCATGTGATATTTAATATAATTCTGAACTTTATTACTAACAGTAGCCACATGCAGTCCTAGACTGCCTATTTTTCGACTTGTAACTATCCAAAATTCAAGCAGTTTACTACAATCAGACGGTAGGCTAGAGATACAAAAGCTTTAGCAAGCACATTATTTCATTATTAATAGTTTGTCTTTTAAGTTGTGGAAAATTATTTACCCAATCCCAATGTCACGCGAGACTCGACCAGAAACCCCAAAATACCATAAATTCCAAGCAGTGTACACAGCAGAAACATGAGCATGGTGACCCCCTCTTTTTATTGCATTTTTTGAAACTCCATACTGTAGTGTATCACCATGCCAAGTGATATAAAATTCTAGGATTTGCTTCTTTTTCAAGGGAATCACCTTAATACCAGTGTATGCAATAAGAAACTACTGGAGGACAATATCAATTTTGAAAAAACATTTAGGAAGAAGATGAAGAATGGTTTCGAGATGTTGAGATCTCCTCAACCCCCTTGGCCTCCAAAGTGAAGAAGGATTATTGATTCCAACAAGGGCGATGAATGATTTACATGAAATATCATTCGTTGAACATTGAAATAAATTTAAACTTGGAAGTTTTAAAATGTAGTTTGCTATTTTTCTATTTTTTATTCTTGATGTTTAAAAACTCTAAAATTTCATTCTTGCAATTCTAGTACATGTATGTGTAGATAGTAGTTAAAAGTTTTCTTCAAAAGCCTATTAAGCTCAAAAGCCTATTGCATTGTATGTTGACTAGATGATGAAAATTATTTGGCGTTGAGAGTTCAAATTCATTCACATACATATTTAATAAATACAACAGGTAGCCCAAGTAAATGTAGTAATTATTTGAGGAAAGAAATGTTTTACATGTATCTACAAGTCTAGAAGAATTATATTCGAAGTATTTTAACCCATTGACTCCTACACCGGCCGAAACAGACCGTAAACATCGATACTGCTTTGAAAAATTCTAACTTTCTGAATTTTCGTAACATTGATCTCATGGCCAGTTATTAGTGACAACTAGATAACTCTTCATATTTTAACCTCAAGTAAACTGACTTACAGGTCCGATTTCTGGGCATTAGTTCAATTTGTTTGCCATAAAAACCAAAAATGCGTGTTTTTGATGCAATTTTACACCTCGAAAATGAACGACATTTGACTTGGATTTTCTTCCAAAATACATCCTTGCGAAACAAAACGCCACTTTCTCAGCAAACTTCCATCTCTCTTCTTGATATATTCGTGAATTTTTCCCTCTCTCTTCCTTAACTCGCCGAACAATATCCATTTCCTTAGGACCACTTTCGCTAACACATGTTTTCCTTCTGCACGCCCGAAAAGGATGCCGGGAACATACGGGAATTTTTGACAGCAAGCATCCCGCCCTGTGTGTTTTTAGACTTTTATAGAGTGCCAAGCCACTAGGTCCTACAGGCAAAATATTGCACCGGTTGCATTCTTTACAAGTCCAAAGTCGCCAAAAATGCCTTTGTAGGTCCTGCGATTCACCACAGAACAACCAGAGAGACGATTTCACAGTTGAGTCCGCCATTTTGAATTTCGTAACGGCAGTGTCGAGATGTCTTCGTGAAAATCGTTTCTCGCTGCTGGGTTCTTTCAGCAGAACGGTCTCTACCACACCAGTCAAGCTTAATGATGCTGTCCTGGGGGCTTCTGTGGTGAATAATGGCTATAAACACTCTAAAAATGCAAAATTGGCCTCTTCGAGTAGTGAACACTACTAGCCCTTATGAGCTCCCAAGAAGAAAGACAGCACACGTGAAGACGCGAGCCCACAGGCATTCAGAACTGTCAAGATTTCCATGGAAACCCCTTATATGGAATCGAAATTTCCTACGACGTGATTAGGTCCAGAAAATCGCTAAAAAACTCAAAATAGCTCGGGAGCGAATGGGTTAAGTTGTGAATGACACAAAATAAATTCTCATGTGCAGTGTGAACTGAATCAAATGACGTCAAAAGATTATTACGATAATTTCTAACTATCCCAGTTGCTAGACTGTAGATGAAAACTTATTTCACAATTATAGTTGTTTAACAGTATTTGAAATTTTTATGCAGCTATACATTAAAGTTAGAGGTTTCCTTGTAGACATAAAAGCATGATGTCAAAAGCGTTATGTTATTTGCATATCAGTGTTATTGGCTCTGCCATTCTTCTTCTACTAGGAATGAAAAATGATTTTTTCAGACTGTCTTATGATATTTTAATATCAATAATCAACTTGAATCAAAGTTAAAGCTCTTTTTGAGTAACAAAATAACGAAACGTCTGTCACATTTTTATATATTATATCACTTTGTGTGTCGATCATTACTCAGCAGACCTCGATCCAACTGAAAACATCAAATACTTTAATAATTGTTGAGGTACATTTACAGTCATTTGCAAAAATTCTGGCCGCTACGAAATATCAATATATCAATATATCGGGTGCATTATGGGTAATTAAATAATCTAAAATTCCCCTTAAAGCAGGTTAACGCCAGCAAAGTTGGTAGAAATATTTCTTATAATGTTTATTTTAGTCTTACGTTTGTTGTTTGTACATTTTACTTCATTTAATAAGTTAGGAAACTGAAAATAGTATTATTTAATTACCCATAATGCACCCGATATATTGATATATCGATATATCGTGGCGGCCAGAATTTTTGCAAATGACTGTATCAGAGATTAGTAAGTAGTAAGTAAGTAAGTAAGTAAGGACTTTGTTTAATTGAGGGTAGCACGTTCAACCAGAAAGATTTGTCAATCACATTGAAGCTTACCATAAAGTTCCAAAAGTAGCGAGGTCATTAATTTTGGATTTAGCAACCTTAGATAACTGTTACTTTCGGGTGGTCACTACTTTCGGGGTGCTAAAATCATTAACTTTTACGAGCCATACTGTGTACCTAAACGACACTGTGTACAGTATTTTAACCAAGTGAACAGACACATATTCACAGGCCAATCTAGAATGTGTTTTATAATGACTATATTCCTTTTACATTTGCTTATGTGTAGCAGTAAATGTTCTGGCTCTTTACGTGCTGTTTGCTATGGACCTTTTCGTAGTTTCCCAGAATGCTTCAGGATTCTGTGCGCGCAAGCGAGGTCAGGGTGCAAAATAGATCAAATATATTAACTAAAAGAGAGAATGAAGAAGTTCAGTAGAAAACTTAGACTTTTAAGTTAAAAGTGCGTAAGAAGAATTCCAAAGATAGATACAAATTCTCAAGCAAAGAAAATAGTTTTTTTCCTGTTCTTGATTAGTTACAGTAGGGTAGTCGCATTTTCCTCAAAACACGATCAATTCTAAATATTTTTTCCCCCCTGACATCGCTTGCGCATGCAGAATCCTACAGCATTCTGGGAAACTAAGAAAAGGTGCAAATTGCTTTTCATCATCTAATCTAATCATCACTCTAGAGGGGGGTTCGCTACTTTCGGGGGGATTGCTATTTTCGGGGGATCGTTACTTTCGGGATTTGTTAGCAAGCATCAATTTTTACTGTTACTTTCGGGGGGTCCCTATTTTCGGGGGGTTGCTACTTTCGGAACTTTATGGTATGAATCACGATTGTCTGTGTAAACAACAAAACTATGTAAAACTTGGTTAGTTGGAAGGATTCATATTATACATGTATAATACCACATAGTTACTGAGTTTTTTCACATAAACTTTTCCTTGTTTGCAAAAACAATGCAGATAAGTGAAGGGTAAAATCGAATTTAATTTTCTTTCGCCATATCATTCCTTTCGATGACCTATTTTAGGGAAAAATACTGTCTAAAAAGTTTCAAAAAATTAGGTACCAGATTCCGTTTTCGTACCTCAAACATTGCCTATATTTCAACGTTCCGTTCATGGCGCTCAGTACACCTTTTTAAAACCAAATTTGAAAAATAACTACAAAAGTTACAAAGAAATATATACCACAGTAGAAAAGACAGAGAAACGTGCTGTTGTTGTAGTGCTAGAGGTGAACACACACCGACTGTTCAAAGTTGCCTTATAATTTTATTTTAATAGCCGAAAATTTTCAGTCATCAGGCAGGTTTTTAAAAACTGCAAATTTCTCCTAAAATAAAAATTGCTGGAACTTTTTAGTATTTTTCCCTAAAATAGGTCATCGAAAGGAATATGGCGAAAGAAAATTAAATTCGACTTTTTTTAGTTGGCCGGCGAGTCTCGAACCTTACTGATATCCTCTCTTAAATTGATGATTTTTAAGATAGTTACGCAATTGCTTCATAAACACACCTACTGGCTTGTAGATACAGTGTATACTAACATGATTTGGTGATGTTGAGACTGATTATTACACTAGACGAATGAATGAAAAAATGAATGAAAAACTTTATTTAAGCACAAATATATCATCAGCTTTAAAAACTGGTTTACATGAAAGTTGTGAGGATATTAATATAAAAATCAATGTACAATATATGATGTATACATAAAAAATATAACAATAAAGATAATAATAATAGGTAAGGCCAATGTCAGCTAGTTAAGGAGTAGGTCAAGTGTTTCTTAAATAGACTAAGCTCCTTATGGTTTCTTAGAGATTGGGGGAGGCTATTCCAAAGAGTAGCACCTCTATAGCAAAGGCTTCTCTTCCCATATTCAGTGTTAAATCTGGGGACAAAAAGTCTGGAAGCAGAGTTCCTTAGATTATGATTGGTTGTTTCAGAGACTTTGTCAAACATGTCAACAAGATACTGAGGAGCTAAATTATTAAAACATGTAAACATTAGAATTGACAGTTGTATGTTCCTTCTAATATGAAGAGGTTGCCAGGCTAACGATTTCAGATGAAGATCTTAGATCGAGATTACCCACCTGTACACTCCCCTCCCCTACCCCCACTATACAATGTTGACCACCAGTTGCGCTCCTTCATGGACAATGATGTATCTTCAACATTCGAGGGGGGGGAGGATTTGTAAGCGTATAGTTCATATTTTAAAAATATGAGTATTTCAACATATCGACCTCACTACTGAAGGACTTCAACAATACAATACAATAACTTTATTTATCCACGATTAAAATTAAAATTGAAAAGCTTGAGAAGGGGGAGGGGAGGGCAAACATGTTCAAAGGCTCATTGTGTTACAAGGTGTTTGTTGTCTTGGCAATAAGTCACTGGGCGGTAAAAGTATCCTAATTTGCATACTGTCCCAAACAATCACTTGAAAATTCAAGCCGAAATTATAAATACTGTAGTGCCCGCAATTCGAGTGTAACCGATCTAAAAATACCAAATAATGTTTGTATAGGTATTTAGAAGCCAGTAGTTCTATTTTTGAAGCAATTGCAAAACATTTTAAAAACCATCAAAATAGTCACTTACGCCATTTTCATGGGCAACCCTTCAAGTAATGAGCTTTGGCAATTTTTGTAGTTATAATGGATCTTATCGTAATCACTTCTATGAGAACTAATTAAACTTCAAGAGCACAACATCAAGCGATTTTATTGCTGGTTTGCACACAGGCAGCCCAACCATTGCTTTTGAGGCTACTAAATAATTCAATAAAATGATATTTGCGTCTTTTTTTGATGGGTTCCCTGTGGTAAAGCGTGCGCAATACATACATGTATGTTGGGTTCCCTGTGCTGAGTAATGCCCTATGTTGGGCTTCCTGTGTGCGTCCTGCGGGATGCGCCCGCAGCAAATGTGTATATTTACACAAGGTATGAAACTAGGTCACGTGACAAATACGTCTTTGGCCCTAATATTTGTCAATATGACGTGATAATTCAATTTTTCTTCGAATAACTAAACTTTACCGTATTCTCTAAACACTTTGTAAGTTTCAGTCATCTAACTTCACCGTATGCTGAGACATTTTAATTTTGACATTTTGCGCCTCATGGACCGATGTGCGGTGCACTTCTCTGGTGCACTTTTCCGTGAAGCAGTCGAATTTTACCTTCAAGAGGACATCGACAAGCGCTCGGCAAATCTGAATTGTGCTCTTTTTTGCAAGTTTTAATATTTATATTTTCACTATTAAATTAAAACATAAGTCAAAACATCTACAATATACTTTATTTGTTTTCTGTTTTGACTTTTATAAAGTATTTGTATTGTGTTTTGATTTTTACCGATTAAAATGCTTTAAAATTGAGGCATTGTGTTTTATAAATGCAGAATAGTCTCAATATTTAGTACTGTACAACACATTTTTGCTATCAGTGCTTGTAAACAAAATGACAAACAAACATATTTATTTCAACAATCAGTTAAAATAAGTTTACTAGCTTTTTGCATACTGTTTTGCCGTTCTACTTAGATAAGTAATATTTTTTCGTATTTAAGAATACGAAATTAATGCCTGTCACCACAATCAACGAAGTTGGGAATGAATAACAATGAACATCGGAGTGCGATAAAGCTTACTTAATCCGTTCTTCTGTGAACCGTGTTTAAAATTACTCTGTGTTTCTCTCAGATGATAGTATTTGCTAAATGTGTTGTGCTATTTCAATAACAAGAATGAACAACTGTTAATATTTTAGTTCACAGCAGCTTCACGAGTCCATCTCCATTCATGTCTCCTCAGTTCGATGTCAGTGAATTTGAGTTTGTCTATATGTTTGCTTCAGATGGTTTATGCTGTGTTGGCATTCCGGCTTGTGTTTTAAGAAGTACTGTAAGAAAGTACAAAATAACGTAGATGAGAGAGTCATAATTTTAAACAGATAAAGTACTGTGAGGTTCTTTGTTGAACTTGATTGAAGTGTATTTCATTGACAACTGTACACAAGTCAAATAGCTCGGTCATAATTTATGAAAAATAACTGAAGCAGCCCTTCTGCCATAGTAAGCTAGTTATAGGCAAGTGCTTTTATGTCTTTTATTAGAGAACAGTTAGAGCAGAAACTACTAAAACCTCAAGAAAACACTTCAGAAAATATGTTCAGTTCAGCTTACTTTTCAACAAAACTGTCGAGTGTCGTGTGTCGAGCACAACATGCAATTCTCCACCATTCAAAATGAGGCTACTTTAAAACCGTTGAATTTCTTCTAAAGTTACTTAAAGTTGACATGAATTGTGAACTTGAACTCAACTTACCATAGATCAAGTATAGAATCCAAATGTTTACACGGAAAAAAAACATGTTTTGTTTCATCAACTTCTCCGCCATTTTTCAAAACTTCAGCGACTTCACCCTGGGTACCCCCCACGGGCCTGTAGCGTACGACGACTTCGGCTCTTCGGTTCACGGAAAAGTGCACCAGAGAACTGCACCGCACATCAGGCCATGATACGCCATCAGTTTCATACCTTGTCTCAATATACACATTGCTGCGGGCGCGTGCCGCAGGTTGTACACAGGGATCCCAACATATTACATTTCTTTGCACAGGAATCCCAACGTATCGCGCGCGCTCTACCACAGGAAACCCATTAAAAAACGCGCGATAAATGTATTTATATTTATTATTAAATAGCCTCAAAAGCAATGGTTGGGCTGCCTGTGGTTTGCACATGAGGTCATGTCAGCCATGTTGATACCCAATAAGAAAGCATTGCTTATTTCAACATGGCTGCTGCACTTTAAATCTCCAGGGATTGATTGCAAAACAGCGATATTATCTCATTTACCAACAATGTACATGTATAGGAGGTACCCATGTATACCTTGAAATCAGCTGGAGGTATTCTTGTTTCTAGTTTTTGGGAATGAGTATGCTTGGGACATTCAGTTTCCAATTTTGGAGTTGTACGTTCCCCATCATTGTCTACAAGGATCGCCTTTCCTCGGGGGATTTTCGTCGATTTACCGTGTGACTGAGAGGCATCTGAAGAAAAGGAAAATCACAAGTTTACAGAAAAACTTTTAGAGCTTAAATTCTGTTATTCGGATTTTATGCTATATTTTAAAACAAGCTTTACATATAAACTTAAGTCTAACTTAATACATAAGCTTATGTCTTACAGTTACATGAAATCAAGATTTCATTAACCCCGGCGTGGGCAATCGATAAAAATCGATATCGGAAAACCGATCGATAAATCGATATTAATCGATAAAATTAAGTTAAACGTTATCGATTGTATCGATCAATCGATAAAAATCGATACTCACAACTTTTCTCGGAATTAACTTTATCGATTTTATCGATCTTCACGATGTTTTCAAGTAGATTTGAATTCCCGATTTCTTGACAAATTTTGGTTCGATAAATCGATGGTTATAAATACATGTGATTGTATTTACTCTATCTATGTTGATATTTAGTCTAACTAGAACCAGAAAGATGTGACCTTTCACTAATCGAAAAACCCAAGACAGAGTCAAACTAATGTTAAACACAAACTTACCGCGACGCGTTACACAAGTTGCACAAATTTTCAGTTATCGTTATCGATAATTATCGATTAAATTATTGATAAAATCGATATTGTCAAATGGAAAATCGATAATTATCGATTACTCACAACAAATTCTTTTATCGATTTTTATCGATTACCGTTAATTTTAGCTAATTTTTATCGATTTTATCGATTATTATCGTTTATCGATTTTATCGATTGCCCACGCCGGGCATTAACTGATTAAGATTGTAAGTACGTAATCAAGTATCAAAAACACAAACCGAATTTCCGTTGAAGACTATCCAGAAAGTCTTTATCAAAAACATTTCTTTCTTGCCAGATTTTCATCACTCTCTGCACGGAATCGCTGATTTTTCGTTCACTAAAGGTAAGACAAAATAGCAACGATCATCAAACTTGCATGTCAGCTGTGTAGTGCGATCATTGTCACTTACCTAAGTAAAGGAATAACTTCGTTAAGAACCTTACTAAAAGCTGTCGAGAACTCTTTGCCTTTCTTTCTACTGTTCTGTAGGACGTCATTAGCTAAGTAGAGCATCACAAGACGGCGATCAGGGTTACCTACAACGACACAACATCAAGAGTTTTATAGCACGCAGCCATGATGCATGAAGCCATCATGCCATTACATTTCTTTAAATTCTCAGTCCAAACTTTGACGATATCGCCGGCGTATTTCTTGTGGTGTATGATCCATAGAGATACAGTTTGCACGCTATCCTGAGCTAAGGACATTTGTTGAAGTTTGCGCTCAAAGCCTTTTTCATTGAGCAGCGCCATTTTGAACCAGCCAGGTGAGTCTGTATACTACGACGCCTGCTTAACAACATATACCACTGACCAGTTGTTCCCAGGGCGCTCTCGTCTCGCTAACGGAATGCTCGAGCAAAATTTTGCAGACATTCTGGAGACATTGGACATCAACAAATAACTTCTATAGAAGAAAACGCTCAAATTTAATATATTTTTCGCATGATTACACATTGGTAGATAGGGAGACAAGAAATAGGTGAACGGAAAGAGAGATGTGGGGGAGGGGTGGGGGTAGAGGGTGGGGGGTGATAAAAATACTGGCAGATCACAGACCCAGCCCTAGCATCCTTTGCAGACGCTTTTAATGTCGCGGTTTAAAAGCGTCTGCAAAGGAGGCTAAGGCAGCCCAAGCAATACATTTGAGGACATTCTCGTACCCAGTGTCCACTCCTCATTTGGTTCGTCGCTGGCTCTGAAACCCCTGTTGCTCGGTCGTCAAATTGCTCGGTCGTCAAATTTTGACGACCAAGTCGTCAGAGCGCATGCTCATACTAAAGACCGATGAGAGCGGGTACTGTGGAAGAGTCTACTGGCTACGTAGTGTTCACGTTGGTTTGAATATTCAAACAATGTAACAAGTACACAAGTTTGTACATTTATCTTCGTGTAGCCGTTTAAAATCCCTTCGACGTTCATCACCGGTTCTTCTCTGACTCTGGCTCTGTTGCGATAAAGGCTGGACGATAAATACATGTTCTAATATTATATATAATATTGCGTGAGCCTTCCTGTCTTCCGCTTTGTTATTGTTTCTCTTGAATTATAAAAATATTCCTTTGAATACTCAAAGCGAGTACGATCGATTGTGTCAGTAGCCGTTACTTTACTTTTATAATTTATGTATTGTCAATCTCGTCCCCAGAGCCTGCGTTACTTTCGGCCAGCGACGAGAAAGTAACGCAGGCTCTGGGGACGAGATTGATGTATTGTTAGATCTCCCTTTACGAATTTATGCTACACAGTCATGCAATGAGTCACTCATTTCCATTGATTTATTATTCAAAAAAGGTATATAGTTTTTGAAAATAATATTGTATGAAATTACTACAACCGTCGCTGTCATTCGCTTCGTTCGCTTTGCAAGTTTGAATCTTTGTTTATCTCATGGACCAATCAAATACGATCATTCATCAGTGTTGATTTCAACAGCCAATGAAATTCGCTAAAATTTCAGGGTTTCCCAGAGCCAGCGACGAACCAAATGAGGAGTGGGCTCTGGGTACGAGAATGATTTGAGGAGTGTGCGAACGTGATTTACAGTGAATGTATGGGGCGAAAAATACGTATTTTTTGTTTTAATAAAATTAAACATACCTTGGTCCTGTGTACCCTGCGAGCAGAGTCTTCTTTTAACCTCCTCCTCTCTCTCGGGAGGAGGTTAAAAGAAGACTGACTCTGCTCGCAGGGTAGGTCCTGTGAACATGTTGTTGATGCTATTATTGGTCCTAATTGGATAAATTGTTGACAGATCGTTTATTTACTTTTGAGGTTCGACTGCCTACCTCTTAGGCGAACTGTTACTTTTAAACGTCATTCTGGCTGGTTTTTAGCGGTTTTTGAAAAATTAGCCCACCAGTCAATAAATCTTTATTGAATTGGTGGGCTAATTTTTCAAAAACCGCTCTAAAACGGCTAAAAACCAGCCAGAATGACAGAATGACGTTAAATAGCATCAACAACAACACAGGACCAAGGTATGTTTAAATTTATTAAAACAAAAAATACGTATTTTTCGCCTCATACATTCACTGTAAATCACGTTCGCCAACTCCACAAATGTATTGCTTGGGCTGCCTGTGGGCAGATCAGTAACCTTCACACTTTGCTCTGTACGCTTCTGAGGCCTGCTCTCAGGCCTGCTAGCTTATAATTATTAAAAGAAGATATTTGTAATCGTATGCGCGCGTTCTTTTATCATTTATTGCGCGCGCAGAATCCTGAAGCATTCTGGAAAACTACGAAAAGGTTGCATATTATGTTTTGCTCCCTATGCGTAGATTATATACTGTTGGGCTCCTTGTTCGCGTCCCGCAGTACACGTCCGCACAAATGTAGTAGTGAAAAGCCACAGTATGCACCTCAGTCATAGTTTCCCAGAACTCTTCAGGATTCTGCGCGCGCAAGCGAGGTCAGGGGACAAAAATATCAAGAGGCATTTTATGTAGACATTGCTGCATGATACCTGCAGGTTTGACAGAACCTGTGAGAATAAGCTCAGATCTTGGCTGTCACGTGTACTTTAGCTTTGATTCAGGAGTCATTATTTAATATTTTTGTTCCCTCACCTCACCTCGCATGCGTGCGCGGCGCGTCTTGCGGGACGCGCACAGGGATCCCAACATCACAATATTTCTTTGCACAGGAGTGCACAGGGAGTTGCACAGGGAGCTACAGGCAGCCCAACCATTCCTTTTGAAGCTACTAAATAATTCAATAAAATGATATTTGCGTCTTTTTGATGGGTTTCCTGTGGTAGAGCGCACGCGCACGCAATACGTAAGGTTGGGTTCCCTGTGCTGAGTAATGCCCTATGTTGGGCTTCCTGTGTGCGTCCTGCGGGACGCGCCCGCAGCAATATATACATGTACTGCGGGACGCGCGGGATGCGCACAGGGAGCCCAATATTATACAGTACTCAACACAGGGAACCAACGGAGCACGGCAGAATATTGTTTGAGTCCGATTTTCGTACGATCCACTGTTTTTTTATTAGTAAACCGGAATATCGCAACTTCGGGGCTCGCACGGTACGACATCGGCATCGTGTTCTGCTCGGCACGTTCGTGCGCCTTCATGCTTATGTTCAGCGGTTTTTTTCCTGAATAATCGAGTTTACAACGGATAAAAACAATATTCTGCCGTGTTCCCTACGTATTATATATTGCGCACGCGCACTCTACCACAGGAAACCCATCAAAAAAAAGACGCAAATATCATTTTATTGAATTACATGTTTAGTAGCTTTAAGGGCCGGACACACGGTGCAACATTGCGCGCAACATTGCACGCAACACGTATTGTTGCAGCGTGTGTCCACCTCTGCAACATGTTGCGCGCAATGTTGCAGAAGTAGAATCGAGTCCTACTTCTGCAACATTGCGAGCAACAAATATTACGTCGTATTAGCGCGCTAGTCAATTGCGAGCAACATGTTGCAGAGGTGGACACACGCTGCAACAAAATTGCCAGCAATGCTGCGCTCAATGTTGCACCGTGTGTCCGCACCTTTAGGGCTGCCTGTGAGGGAGCCACTTGATACCCACGTATGCGCGTGCTCTACCTTCTTTTTATAATAGTGAAAATCTGATCATGAGTGAAATGAAGACGTTGAAATTCTATTCCAAACCTTTAGTTTTAAACTTACACTGATGCACGCACTAGCTCGTGCAGAAATATGAAGATAGACATTTTTTATTTTGACCCATAATACTTTTCGGACCGAAATTTTTGAGTTTCACTGATTTGGTCTTCCTGTGGTTATTTTCTCCAAATATGGTCTATTTGTGACGTCATTAGCACGAGAAGGTCCTGGAAACGAGTAAATACACAACAAATATTCTTTGGCAAGAGAAAGAGAAAAAGCAAGTCAAATTACTTCATTATTCTTATCAAAATACTCATTTTAAACCTTTGTTAGGCACTGATCTAGCCTGCTATAGACCAAAACACTTGTTCAATGGCATCCGTGCCGAATTCTTCGGCCGTTAGGGCTCTCCATCTAGAATTAAAGAAGCTAACAGAGGAACCAGTCGAAGGCTTTAAAGTCAAAGTCCCTGATGAAAGCAATCTATTCGAATGGGATGTCGCGATCTTTGGGCCGCCAGGAACGCACTATCAGGGTGGCTATTTCAAGGTAACTGTACCCTGCATATTCTACTCAAGTCAGGCTTTATATCAATTCTTTTTTTCATGCGTTTGTATTGGTTTCCTAGGCTCATATGTCGTTCCCACAGGACTACCCATATTCTCCTCCAACCTTTCGCTTCCTGACTAAAATGTATCATCCAAATATTTATGAGGTCGGTGATGTGATTTGTTTGCGTGGCATTCTTTAACGACAAAAACAACTAATGCTTTGTATTATTTTCTTTAAGTCGGGGGATGTATGTATTTCAATCTTACACCCACCAGTAGACGATCCACAAAGTGGCGAACTTCCGTCAGAAAGATGGAATCCTACACAGAATGTCAGGTAATCTGTATAATAACTTAAATACTTTACTTGTGCTGCATATAGTACAAACACTGTACAGTATTAGTGAATCTTTGTAACCAAGTTTGCCATACATGTATACAGTAAGCTTACTGTATCGTGAAAATCGTACATGAAAAATGTTATACGCTGAACCTTTAGTTCCCCTAGTGTTTTCAGTATTAGTGTTATTCTGTATTTTCAATTCCATCTGACAACAACGTGCTCGCAGATTCGATCCACTGCTTAACAATAACGATAAAACAGGCGAATTAATTCTTACTCATGCGTTATTCATAGTTTATTTGCCATGCTTCAAGAACATTGTCATTAACAATAACTTTGTATGCTATTTCACGTTATTTTTATCGGTCTTTCTCGAGTTTTCTTCAGTAAAAAACTATGCTTCGCGATTGGTTTAGTTTGGTTGAATGTCATTGCCAGGTGGTTTTAGTATTTAAGCCGACTGTTTGTGTTTTGTAATTGTCAAAATTATCTTTCCAAAATAATGTTTTTAATCCTCATATTTAGAACCTTCCAATTCCCTTCATATAATTTTTACATACTTTTTCTCTCTCCTTTTTTTTTTGTATTAGGAAAATAATTATTGATATGTTTGTTTTGCTTCAAATTATACTCAAGCTTATAAGTTTACATTATGTATATGTTAAAAAACAAGCAAGGACTGTGTAGTGTTTGTTGATTCATGGGAAAAATTGCATTTATAACAAAAGTCTCATGTACACAACATTCATTTTGGGTCTGACACTTCTAAATTTCCGTATGTGAGGCATTCGTTTTGGGGACGGCACTCCAAATTGTATTTGTTGTTGTGCATTTACGAAACTTACTTGGGCCGTGGAAATTAGAGGGGCCAAGGCCACATGTATCGAGACTACATGTACCGTCAGACTACATGTACCGTCAGACTACATGTACCAAGACTACATGTACCAAGACTACACGTACCAAGACTACATGTACCAAGACTACATGTACCGTCAGACTACATGTACCAAGACTACATGTACAGGCCCTCTGATATGGTGCGGAAAAACCCCGGAAATTGTGCGGAAAAAAAAAGGAAATTGTGCGGAAAAAAGGGAAATAATATGCGGAACATTATGCGATTTTTCCAATGGTTAATTTAACCTTTTTATAAAGGAATCTAATATTATATTCTTTAATATTCTTTTGTTTATTATAAAATATTATGTCTTTTTAAGCATATTTATGATTCAGTCAAAAAAAATCGGCGTTTTTCCGGGACAATTTTTCCCAGAAATCGGTCATTCCACAGGAAACCCAAATAACTAGTGCCAGGCCTCTAAGACAATCTATGCATAGAACGCCTGGTACATTCTAGTATGTACGTTGTTTGATTCATACACATGTTGTAGAGGGTTTCTAAGGTGTTTTCAAAGGAAAATCACTCTGAAATAACGGTTAGCTGTTAATGAAAGTTTAAATAAAGCGAATATTTGCTTTGGATTTGTTCATATTGTGCTATTTTTCATCAATTATGCGGATATCGGTAAATTACGCGATCGGATGCGATTTGAGGCCAAATGTGCGAAATCGCACCATCACGTAATATCAGAGGGCCTGCATGTACCAATTAAGACTACATGTACCGAGACTACATGTACCGAGACTACACGTACCGAGACTACACGTACCGAGACTACATGTACCAAGACTACATGTACCGAGACTACATGTACCGTCAGACTACATGTACCGAGACTACATGTACCAAGACTACATGTACCGAGACTACATGTACCGAGACTACATGTACCAAGACTACATGTACCGAGACTACATGTACCGTCAGACTACATGTACCGAGACTACATGTACCGAGACTACATGTACCGAGACTACATGTACCGAGACTACATGTACCGACTACATGTACCGAGACTACATGTACCGAGACTACATGTACCGAGACTACATGTACCGAGACTACATGTACCGAGACTACATGTACCGAGACTACATGTACCGAGACTACATGTACCGAGACTACATGTACCGAGACTACATGTGTACCGAGACTACATGTACCGAGACTACATGTACCGAGACTACATGTACCAAGACTACATGTACCAAGACTACATGTACCGAGACTACATGTACCGAGACTACATGTACCAAGACTACATGTACCAAGACTACATGTACCAAGACTACATGTACCAATACTACATGTACCGAGACTACATGTACCAAGACTACATGTACCGAGACTACATGTACCGAGACTACATGTACCGAGACTACATGTACCGTCAGACTACATGTACCAAGACTACATGTACCGAGACTACATGTACCGAGACTACATGTACCAAGACTACATGTACCAAGACTACATGTACCAAGACTACATGTACCAAGACTACACGTATCGAGACTACACGTACCAAGACTACATGTACCAAGACTACATGTACCGTCAGACTACATGTACCAAGACTACATGTACCGAGACTACATGTACCGAGACTACATGTACCGAGACTACATGTACCGTCAGACTACATGTACCAAGACTACATGTACCGAGACTACACGTACCGAGACTAAATGTACCGAGACTGCATGTACCGAGACTACATGTACCGAGACTACATGTACCGAGACTACATGTACCGAGACTACACATGTACCAAGACTACATGTACCGAGACTACATGTACCAAGACTACATGTACCGAGAGACTACATGTACCGAGACTACATGTACCGAGACTACATGTACCGAGACTACATGTACCGAGACTACATGAGACTACATGTACCGAGACTACATGTACCGAGACTACATGTACCGTCAGACTACACATGTACCAAGACTACATGTACCGAGACTACACGTACCGAGACTAAATGTACCGAGACTGCATGTACCTCCTGATGTCAGGCTGACCACCATGTCAAACCAGGCCAAACAAATGGGAACACATCCATATTTTCAATAAGCATGAAGAACTTTTTTTTTTCAATGATTGGAGGAGCACTGGTACAAATGTGTACTAATCTGCATTGGTCATCCATCATATGATTTACATTATTCGTCTTAATTTTTTTAATATTATTAAATAAATACTGTATCATAAAACTGTATCTTGCATTCAAGTAATACATGTATCTGCCATTTTTAAAAGTTAACTAGACACTCTAATAGCATTCACTTGGGCTACTGATAATGAGATGATGAAGCCGAGAATTGGTAGCTTAAAAATTGCAAGGTTTCTGAAAAGGTGAACATTACAAGGTAGTTTTAGCCTGTTACTGCACAATTTAAATACGGTCATATTCTCTTGATATGTAAAACAGTACTGATTTCTATCAAATCGACAACACCAGCTCAGAATGGGAAATGGGTATAAATGGCAAAGTTAAGAGTACTTATCAAAGAACTACATTAGGGAACTATTTCAGAACTGACTAGTGCTATCTCTAAAACAGTGCTAAAACAGTGTTTGCCTTTTCTAGCCAGGATTTTTTAGATGCTACCTCATTGGTATAATTGGCAAGTTTAGAGTGCCACAGAAATCGATGATTGATCAATGAGTACTAAAAATTATAAATACTTAGATTTTAGCCAAAGAACTACATTTCAGATAAGTGCTAGGGCTATAAAAATGGACAGCAGTAGATATCGCAGCGTGACCTTTCGTCACTCGTTGCGTGACTCAGTAAAGCATATTGACTTTGATATTCACAAGTAGATTTTCTCTTCTATATTGACGATACTCGAGCAGGAAAGCGTAAATATAGCCAAGAACTAAAGTTCAATAGTTAATGAACATTTGTGATGCATTTATATTTTACAAAGAACGTTCCAAAGAACAGAATTTCGTGTTTACGCTACGCTACGGTTGGGCAACGTATAAACTCGCTGACAACTCAACTGCGATAAAATCAACAATATGACTTTAATACGAGGTCTTGGCCTTGTACACGTATATACTTTCGGACAGAAAAATTACAAGCCACCAAATAACTCTTCGAAGTCTATACCGGCTAAAAGCTCTTGAAAGGTTTATTTAATATCCTTTGTAGTGAAACAAATCAAGCTCACATTGGGCACTCACATTGTGCAAAGTTAGTAAATTATTATCAAAACATGAAATCAAAAGAACTATCGAATTCAAGAATTTAAAGCAGTAACAAGAGTCAAGTGTTTTGTTAAATAGTTTCGTCATTTGTAGTCCTTTGTTTGCCATTTCTAGCCATCATTTGCTTATTTTGCTCATTTCATTTGATTTCATAGTTTGCTTTGATTTCTCTTTGACTGCTATGAGTTCGCGGAGCCAAAATCGCTCACTGACATCTTTTAGAGTAGGCCTACCGTAAGCATAGTGAGCGTTTGGAGTAGAAGGTGACGGAGAACTTCAAAACACATCTTTTCTGAGCTCAGCACTAAAAGAACAACCGATCAAACCGAGCGTAGAACCTCATGGTTTCGAATGACATACTGCTCTCAGGCTTCCTGTGGCCGGGATGGACTGGAACCTCTGACCAAAAAAACAGGTATTTTAAGACAAGTAATAAATTATCATGAAAAAAATGATCGATTCTCATTGGCTAAGAGCAGTGTAGTTGAAAAGTAATTTGCATTGCAAAAAATTTTCATGGATATCATTAATTGGTAATCATGCGATTTCTGGTTCAATTTGGAATAATTTGCACTTGTGTGTTGTTCTCAAATTGCACTCGCCCCGTACCTTTGAAAAACACCCTTGTGCAAATTATTTTTAGGAGTAACTAACAGCAAATGTACATACTCTTTTATACTTTTATGTTAATTATATGTAAATTTCTGGTACCAATTCCCGATGTTCTCCAAGATAAGCCACACCCCCAACTTTGGATCGCGATTTTCGGGGAAAAAGTGTGGCTTATACGCCGGTGAATACGGTATTTAGGTTGCCGTGTTACAATGTATGTCTTTGAGCTGTTCAGGCGAAAACAACCGTGCCCGAAACCCACTATTAAAATACGCCTCAAACCTTCAAATAACTATCGGTCTTTATTTCTAGCAAGTATTTGAAGAACTAGGTAGAAAAGGGAAGCTTTCAAGCGAAAATCAAACTCGTATACAAACTTCGAAATCCACACTTCCACAGTGATCCCAATTCTTGAAGCATGTTTGTAACAGGGCACGAGTGTACATTGCCCATAGCAATGTCTAGTTTCCAAATTGAACTCGAAACCGTATGATTACCTCTACATATGAATAACAGGTGACTTAATGTAAACACTTATAAATTTATAAAAATATGTGATAAAAGATTAGTAAACAATTTGGGCCAGCAAAAACAACAACATTTCGATGCACAGGCATGCATCCAAAGCCATATACTTTTGACATAGAGTCGTTTTCGTATGAGTGGGAAACCTACGGTACGGAGTTACGGTCACGGTACGGAATCGAAGACATTGTATTCAACCAATCACAGCGCGCAAAATCATCGCTCAACCAATCAGAATGCTTGGATACGGCATGATGATGGCGCGATACGGTCACCGCACGGTACGAACCGTACCGTAAGTACTTCCCACTCATACGAAAACGACTCTATTGGTTCTACATACATGTACATTACAATTGTATAAATTTTGTACTGGAAATATCACATTAACATCAATAATATTCTTTACATGTAATCAGGCAAAACTTTCAGAGAGAGAAAAAACAATTCAGTGTCAACTGTCACCACAAAATAACCAGAAAATGCTGGCTTTCTACTTGTATCACCAAAAGACCTCCAGAAACAGAAAGGCCACATTACATACATGTACATACGCAAAGCTGATTGAACAAACAAGGCACCATGGCGAGTGCCAATAATACTCTTCCCGGTAGGGCACAAGTCAATTCTTCAACACAATTTAGATTTTTCATCAACCAGGATAAACATGGATCAGATTATGTACTTATTGACTGAGTGGGAGGGCCGGACGGGAAAATATTTGGCTCAAGGTCATGGCCGTACGGACTGAGCGCAGCGAGGTCCATACAGAATGACCGAGAGCCAAATATTTTCCCGTCCGGCGCGACCTAACTCAGTCAATAAGCATTTTATCATATGACCCTTTCATATGGACCATTTTGGTACTACAATCATACACAGCCAAGGAAAAGTGAACACAAATGCGCGATTACTCTATAAGAACAAATTAAAAAAAATACTTTTTATTTCACTTTTTTCGTCCACATTTAAGCAGTACCAGGGGACCTTCGTGACCACTGTTCACTGAAAGCCGCGTAGCGCACTAACCACTCATCCAACATGTATAAAAGTATACATTTTCTTAAAGCTGAATAAATGCAGATTCTAAAGTATGCTTGAGATTATTTCCTATTTTGTAAAAAAAAAATTGTTATTGCACATTTTAGAAAATTCGACCGGCCTTGTTCAAAGAGTAGCGTGCACGCGGGAATTCAATCGATTTCTAAACAGCAAGTGTCATTGTAACAAGCACACTTTGTTCTAAAAAACCGTGTCTCCGATTTTTGATACGTTGCCTCGTTTAAAAGTTATTTCATGATTTATGTGTAAATTGCTTAAAAACACATTAATGAACTTAGAAATCGATTGAATTCCCACCTGCACACTACTCTTTGAACAAGGCCGGTCGAATTTTCTAAGATGTGCAACAAAAAATATTTACAAAATAGGAAATAATCTCAAGCATATTTAGAATCTGCATTTATTCAGCTTTAAGAAAATGTATACTTTTATACATGTTGGATGAGTGGTTAGTGCGCTACGCGGCTTTCAGTGAACAGTGGTCACGAAGGTCCCCTGGTACCATAAACAATAAATTTAACTGCAAAAAAGTATAAAATATTTCCTGACAACAATCGGGGCCGGGCCGGATACGGCTTTGTACGGACCAGCTCCAAAAATCCGTATCTGCCCAATCACGTGACTTTCTCCGAAGGTTTTAATAAGAGCACGCGCACAGGGCCGTACAGGTCATATGATAAATACAAATAATGTATTTCCAGTCCATGAGTGTTGAAGCATTAATTAGTACATGTACTGTACATGTAGAAGGTTTTACCAATTCTTCTCTTGTCATTGATTGTCTTGTTTCAGAACAATTCTAGCGAGGAAAAGGTTTCACTCCACACCCCAATATAAACATTATAGATCATTAAAGAATAAAAATAATCTTAGTATTGAATTGAACTATTTTTTTAAATTGTACACAATAATGTGTTATCCTGCTGACTAATAAGCCAACATGAGGCTCAGAATGCCTTCCTACATTTAGAGGTGTATGTACTGCCAAAAATAATCATGAAAAAATCATTCTTGCCCTGTAAATACTGAGTGTCAGACCCCAAATGAATGTTGTTTACATGGGGCTAAAGTCTGAAGTGTGGATAGACAAAGTTTGTGTATTTACATGTACATATATTACAATCTACATTCTGTATTTATTGCTTGTTTATAATTAATTAAATAATGTGCAAACAATAGTTTGTATATACACTCAATTGCAGAAACGTTGTAGTATACATTAAAAACAATGAGCATTTTGACCGTGAGTGGTTTGGCATCGTTATTCAAGGATGTTTTGAGTCAGCAGTTACGATTTTTGGATACTTTCTTCGCATCTGAATCTTTGTGGAAAGTCTGTTGCGTGAGTACTGTTGACAGCTTGCTTGTCAACATCTTTTTGCATCAAATGAAACCAAAATTCGTTTTTTGATTCTAACTTTTTAGGAAAAAAATATTTTTAGATTCTGTTTTTTGGAGATGATAGATAATATTTTTTTATACAAATATACAAATATCTAATGAGATGCAAAATGTTAGACATGCTAAAATACAACTGTTTAAGCACAAAATAGTGCTGAAAATTATTGTGTTGACCTTGTTGGATGCGATACTAATCTAAAATTGATGATTCTGATATATTAGAAGAAAATAAGTGATGTTTTGCACTTTGTATCTCATTAGATATCTTGTATCTCATTAGATATTTGTATAAATGTATACTACAACCTTTCTGCAATTGAGTGTACATACATGTATGTATTTTTACTTAATGGGCTACCTGTGGTAGCACAAGTCTTAAAATACCCGTTGGTTTGGTCAGTAGTTGCAGTCCTTCCCAGTCACAGGAAGCCCAGAGAAAAGAAAGAGAGAGTCGTGATTCGATTGGTTCATAGATCAAAACCATGGCAACTACATGGCGTCAGTCGACGTATTCCGCCATTTCAGTTCTTCGAAGTCACTGAAACGATGTTTGGTGGATTTCAAACCCTTCATCAAATAAAACATTGTGACATGAAAGATTACAAAGTACTACCTAGCAGCTTAGGTGCAGATCAATGATGAACTATAAAACTGAAGGAGAAAATCCACCTCAAATTAAAGAACTTGTGAATCGGCATCTACTCGAAGACATGGGGTCGAGCCCATAAACAATTGAATCACTGTGCATCATTCCGAATGGATAATAATTACTGCTTTAAATTCTTGAATTCAATAGTTCTTTTGATTTCATGTTTTGATAATAATTTACTAAGTTTGTACAATGTGAGCTTGGTTTGTGTCCCACAGGATATTGATTTTATAAACCTTTCAAGAGCTTTTTAGTATAGACTTCGAAGTGTTATTTGGTGGCTTGTAATTTTTCTGTCCGAAAGTATATAAGTATAATTCGTTTACAAGTTTATACTGTTGATTCAGTTCAGTTTGTGAAATCGATAATTAATGCGAGTGACGTTGCCCAACTTAGCGTGGCTAAAGGTGCAGTATTAAATACGGGCAACAAAATCGTGCAATTTGTCGTGCAACATTTTCAGATTGTTGCGTTGCAAGTTGCAAAGCAATGATTCTCATATTACCATTGTTTGTGCAACTTGTCGCGCAACAAATTAAATTTTCGGTCATTTGTTGCAGGTTGCAAAACTTTGTTGAATGAAGTAGAAAGAGCTTCTACTTTGCGCAACAAAGTTTTGCAACCTGCAACACGAAAATGTGTTGCGCGACAAGTTGCGCAACGATGGTAATACGAGAAACATTGCTCTGCAACTTGCAACGCAACAATGTTGTGCGACAAGTTGCACGATTTTGTTGCTCGTATTACCGCACCTTAAGAAAACATGAAAGTCTGTTCTTTGGAACATTCTTTGTAAAATATAAATGCATCACAGATGTTCATTAACTATTGAACTTTCACTTGGCTATATTTACACTTTCCTGCTCGAGTATCATCAATATAGAAGAGAAGTCTACTTGATATGAATATTATTTACCGAGCCACGAAAAGTCACGCTGTGATGTCTACTGCTGTCATAGGTTTTAGCACTTCTCTGAAATAGTTCCTTAGTAATTAATGTAGTTCTTTGGCTAAAATCTAAGTATTTATAATTTTTAGTACTCATTGATCAATCATCGATTTCTGTGGCACTCTAAACTTACCATTTATACATGAAGTAGCATCTAAAAAAGCATAAAATCAGTATTGGATTTGCCATAGCTTGATTATTTTTACTGCACGCTTAGCATTTTAATAGTTCTCGAAAATATATTAGCCCAAGTAGTGAACGCCTTATCGTCTAGTTATTTTTAAGTCATAGACTACACAATGTATATTTTATTTTTAGCACCACAAATTTATTTGTAATATACATTAACATATATATAAAATATAGTAAATCTACATGTAACTGGAATTTAGGTGCAGTCTATATACAATAACCTTTACAGCCTAGCCTACATGTAGGTAGATAGCTTAATAAATGTATGTTTGATACACCTAATTGAACCACTTGGTTACATCTTGTTTGAACCACTTGGTTACATCTTGTTTGATTTAGTTGCAAAACCACTTGGTTACATCTTGTTTGATTTAGTTGCAAAACCACTTGGTTACAATCATCTTGTTTGATTTAGTTGCAAAACCACTTGGTTACATCTTGTTTGAACCACTTGGTTACATCTTGTTTGATTTAGTTGCAAAACCACTTGGTTACATCTTGTTTGAACCACTTGGTTACATCTTGTTTGATTTAGTTGCAAAACCACTTGGTTACATCTTGTTTGAACCACTTGGTTACATCTTGTTTGATTTAGTTGCAAAACCACTTGGTTACATCTTGTTTGAACCACTTGGTTACATCTTGTTTGATTTAGTTGCAAAACCACTTGGTTACATCTTGTTTGAACCACTTGGTTACATCTTGTTTGATTTAGTTGCAAAACCACTTGGTTACATCTTGTTTGATTTAGTTGCAAAACCACTTGGTTACATCTTGTTTGATTTAGTTGCAAAACCACTTGGTTACATCTTGTTTGAACCACTTGGTTACATCTTGTTTGATTTAGTTGCAAAACCACTTGGTTACATCTTAATAAAAAGGTCTGAAAGTTTGGAAGAATTTTTAAGAGAGTGTTTTCGAGAAATTTTTAAGGGTTTCCTGCAGAAAAGGTAGCTTTCTTTTTATTTGGCCACAAATTGCCAATTCGGTCACTTATATCTTGTCTGCCACTGAGATATATACACATGTAGTTTTCTTGAGAAGGGCATGGGGCTACTTGAAAAAATGTTGGGATTCTGAATATGTGTACTTTCCACAGGCCACGGCTGCTAATAATGTAATATTAAATCATGATTGTTTGAATAAGTGTCATCATTTAGCTATAGATTTGATAAATTATGAATAAACAATTATTACTGTATTTCATACGTACTTACAGAAATGTATATGTTGTGACAACATCCAATGATGATTTGAAAGCCCAATGGTCAATCGTGTAAGCAGTCTCATATTAACTGGTTTCAAGTTAATAGCTTTGTCTTTTTACCACAGAGAAGAAGGAGGAGGGTGGGAAACAAAATCATCTTCTATTCTCTTCCTCTGTCAATTTTGGTAGTTCAATTTTGACTATTCATAGGGACAACAATGACAGATGAGTTCTTATCCAAACAACCATGGGCCCATTTACAGCCAACCGATCCTCTACCTGGACATAATTAATTTTTGTTTTCTTGTTTTTCCCTTTCTACTTCAGAACAATATTGCTAAGTGTAATATCTCTCTTGAATGAGCCAAATACATTTTCTCCAGCCAATGTTGATGCTTCAGTTATGTTTCGTAAATGGCGAGACTCCAAAGGGAAAGATAGTGAATACGAAAAAATCATCAGGTACAAAAGTTGATGAAAAGATGTACTTTAATATTGTACATTTGTACAATAATCATTGTAGGTACTTACATGATTGAGCAGATTTCTTATGACTGTGGAAAATGTACAGCACAGACATGCCATGATGTGACGGTTCCATGCAGTGACTGTGATGTTTTCTAGGATTTGAATGAGGGCATAGCATGACTGCTGTGGATTTCCACAGTCATTCAAAATCTGTTCTACTTCAGCTAACTGGTACACATATAATATATTATGCTTAAATTGTTGCTATGGTAGCCATTACTGGTAGGGTTGTTTGTGGGTCCCTGCAGAAAGTTAAAACAAGACGCTCAATGAGCGTATACTCGGGCATTATGACAATGACCTGAATGACCGGTGTGTCGATGAGCATAGATAAAGATCTCCGAATCGTCGAGGTTCGTCTGCAGTACTTGGGACGACTTGAGGTTGCATATTCATGGTCAGATGGTTCTGATAACGTCTCAGTCAGTTTGTTGGTTGTAATGAAGGCGCGTTTGCGCTGAGCTGGCACGGATAAGGTGTATCGGGGTAAACTGAAATGAAGTTATCATCGTGTGCATTTTTTTTCTCTCACGTTTGTACGTGAGATGAGCGTATTTGCCAGCAAGCGATAGATAAATTCCTTCAGCGACGGCATATCCTCACCGTGCCAAGACCTTCGTCGAAGAGAAATATCGGGAGTTGTTCTCGGGACTAAATTTGAGTACACTCCCCCATAGTCGTACACTTCACAAGTTATCAGTCAGTGGCACAGCGCATGCGAAGTAATTTGTGATATGAAGAAAAAAAAAAAAAAACGACTGTGTTTTATAACTCGTGCCGGCCAGAGGCCTGGGCCCGAGTAATAATGTTAAAAATACATACTATGTACTTATTGACTGAGTGGGAGGGCCGGACAGGAACAATATTTGGCTCGAGTGCAGCGAGGTCCATACAAATGACCAAGAGCCAAATATTTTCCCGACCGGCCCGAGCGATTTTATATTTTACGCCATTCTCGTACCCAGAGCCCACTCCTCATTTGGTTCTTCGCTGGCTCTGGGAAACCCATTCTCGTACCCAGTGCCCACTCGTCATTTGGTTGGTCGTGGGCTCTGGGAAACCCTGAAATTTTAGCGAATTTCATTGGCTGATGAAATCAACAATGACTGATCGTATTTGATTGGTCCATGAGATCAACAAAGATTCAAACTTGCAAGGCGAACGAAAGGAATGACAGCGACGGTTGTATTTTCATACAATGGTATTCAGTTTTTGAATTATAAAGCTATGGAAATGAGAGTGACTGTGTAGACATAAATTGATCTGAATTGGTAAAGGGGGATCTAACACTGAATATATATATATATTAACTGCTGCAGTGACCTACCACCGGAGAAGACGTAATCGATCGTACTCGCTTTGAGTATTCAAAGGAATATTTTTATAATTCAAGAGAAACAATATTAAACAAAGCGGAAGACAGGAAGGCTCACACTCAGATATAATAGAACATGTATGTATCGTCCAGCCAATATCGCAACAGAGCCAGAGAAGAACTGATGATGAAAGTCGAAGGGCTACACGAAGATAAATGTACAAACTTGTGTACTTGTTACATTGTTTGAATATTCAAACCAACGTGAACACTACGTAGCCAGTAGACTCTTCCACAGTACCCGCTCTCAGCGGTCTTTAGTATGAGCATGCGCTCTGACGACTTGGTCGTCAAAATTTGTAGACTCTTCCACAGTCCCCGCTCGGCCGTTGCACTCTCTCTCGGGACTGTAAGCAGGAGGGAATTCTGTTGCGCGCATGCGCGACCAATTGTGAGTTCAAGCGAAGCTTTGACTTCAGGCCATCGAATGCGAGTTAACTTAGGATTTTAAAACGGTTTTATTGCTACTTCCAAGGCTGACATTGGACTTAACTGCCACCAGAGGCTATACGAAGACTTAGATATTTCAATTTATCATGGAAGAACGCAATTGGACTTTAATAGATTGTTCTACAGCACTTTATTATCACTGCAAGCGAACATCCCTGTGTTGACAAAATGGCGTCTTGGTATTTAGCAGGGATGGTTTCGCGTTTAATTCTTGCAAGCACTGAAGAAAATCTTCTACTGAAGTAGGAACGATGATAAGTACACATGTGATAGTGACTTGAATATACAACTTTGATGAAGATCGAAGACGAAACGTTCGATAGAATGCAGTCTTAAACCTAGTATATTTTCATAAAACTTCTTGTATTAGCAAGTTTGATGCTTCATTAACTCGAAATCTACTATTGATCTCCCAAGTTTTGTGAGCAGAAATATTAAAAGCTATGCTGTCTAAAAAGCTATCTAAAATATGTTTGATTGGCAAAAATGGGGAAGATTGTGTATAACTTTACTCCCCCAAAAATCCTGTTTGGAATTGCATTTCTCACAATGTCTTCGTATATTTTATAACTCCACAGTTACTAGTTGCAGAACATAATATATCACTGAGATCGGCTGAGGTTTATGAAGTGAACTATGTGTATGGAATATGACATATTTTTACTCGATTTTTGAACATGTTTTGCTTTACTGTTTGAAATCTATCTACGATCTCCCAAGAAATTACTATAAATATTGCAAGTTTATCAGACATATTTTAAATGTGTGCACTTGCTTTTCATCTAAAAAATGGGGAAATGTTCAAAAATCACAATTTTAGTGTTGTATCAACGGTCCTTGGCCTTTATTTACCTTTTGGGGTGCCTGTGTAATTTATCGCTTCGCTTCAAAAGTAATTATAGGAGAGTTTGGAAACCTAAAATCTTAAAAATAAATGCTTAGAAATGAAGTTGGATAGTTTATGAAGCTTTTAGAGTAATTTTGGGGCAATTTGTGCATGTCTTGAAACGGACTTTCCTGTTATTGATTACCGCGATCAAGCCATTGCGGTTCAGCGGCCGAACGCATGCTCGTGCAAATTTCCCTCCTGTTGGGACTGTAATGGTACAATGGTAGCGTTATTCTGATTGGCTGGTAGATCTGATCTACTTATCTAGGTTCTCATTGGTTGATTAGGACGACCGTTGGTTTCGGTACCGCCAAGACATATCACGTACGGATTTATACACGGCGACTCGACGGCGATTTGGGTAGAATTATGTTGGATTATCGCGAATTTCTCGCTTGCATCGAGACAAATTAGGTATGGATGGAGAGCAAATTTATCGATCTAGCCGTCTTTGGGGACGATAGGTCTTCGGATGAATTTTCTACGGAGATAAAAGCATTTGAGTGAGCCACACTACACTCGCCATGGAGCTTATTTTAATTTCCTGCCTTGTCATTTTTCTTACGGGGATGGGTCAGATGGCTAAAAATTCCACTAAATGACTCGTAAAAAGAACACAAAATAAGTGTAAATAAAGGTGACTTTATTTATGTATATGTTTTATCAGTTGTTGGTTCGTGTTGATGTCTCACGACATTACCGACTTACCGTAATAAATGTAGATGAATGTCTGTTTATCTTATTGAGACATTTAAAAAAATACAAATTTTAAGCCACAAGTATACTGCTTGGACTGCCTGTGGAAACCTCAACCGTGTTGAGATCGTCGTTGGGATCCCTGTTTTTCGTTTCGCAAGGCATCATGGGTCCAAGATTCTTGGACCCAGAATCCTTTTCGGCATTGTACCATTACAGTCTACAAAATTTGACGACCGAGCAACGGGGTTTCCCAGAGCCAGCGACAAACCAAATGAGGAGTGGGGTCTGGGTACGAGAATGTGGGAAACCCTGTTGCTCGGTCGTCAAATTTTGACGACCAAGTCGTCAGAGCGCATGCTCATACTAAAGACCGCTGAGAGCGGGTACTGTGGAAGAGTCTACTGGCTACGTAGTGTTCACGTTGGTTTGAATATTCAAACAATGTAACAAGTACACAAGTTTGTACATTTATCTTCGTGTAGCCGTTTAAAATCCCTTCGACGTTCATCACCGGTTCTTCTTTGGCTCTGTTGCGATAAAGGCTGGACGATAAATACATGTTCTAATATAATCTTGCATGTGAGCCTTCCTGTCTTCCGCTTTGTTATTGTTTCTCTCGAATTATAAAAATATTCCTTTGAATACTCAAAGCGAGTACGATCGATTGTGTCCAGATTGTGTCTCAGTAGCCGTTACTTTTATAATTTATGTATTGTTAGATCTCCCTTCACGAATTTATGTCTACACAGTTTCCATTGATTTATTATTCAAAAAAGGTATATAGTTTTTGAAAATAATATTGTATGAAATTACTACAACCGTCGCTGCCATTCGCTTCGTTCGCTTTGCAAGTTTGAATCTTTGTTTATCTCATGGACCAATCAAATACGATCATTCATTGTTGATTTCAACAGCCAATGAAATTCGCTAAAATTTCAGGGTTTCGAGCCAGCGACGAACCAAATGAGGAGTGGGCTCTGGGTACGAGAATGATTTTACGCCCACTTCAAGATGGCGGATTTTTCCGAGATGGCCTGGAATCTACTAACTCCGGTGAATCGTATTATTTTCTATTTCTATAGCTACGAGTTCACACAGAGTTATTCTTGTCATTTTCTTGTTTTCTTCGATAAATGTTGAAGATTATACATATTTGGAGGAGAAATCGTCGCAACAATCCGCAATTTATATGTATTTATTGTCTGAAATAAAACGATCCATTGTGTTAAAGTGGAGCTTTATTTTCGACTCTCCGGCATTTGCTACCGTATTCGTACGCGAGTAGAAATACGTACGCGAGTAGAATTTTAATAAAATGCCAATGCGAAGTCGTAAAAGCGGTAAGTATTGTAGGACAACTAAACATCAAGGCAGCGGCATAAGATAAAACACGCTTTATCGTGGAAAAATTCGACTCTTGCGAATAACAAATGAGATTCGGCGTACGGCAGTCTGATGTGTCATAAAAAGTTATGACGTGTTGAAGTTTAATCAATCATAAGTGTTATTTATTCTTCAGTCAACACGTCATAACTTTTGATCGACATCGAATATGACAAAAGCCTGACACAGTTTGACAGGCCAAAGTGTCGTGATTAATATGGTATAAAGATCAATAGAGTCGGATGTAACGCAAGGTCTATTAATTCGGTCAAACGGAGATGGTCGTTTTCAAAACAACTAGACGCTCTAGTAGCGTTAAGTCGGGCTTCTTGGAGCAAGCAGTGGTTGCTGCGATCGGTAATCTCGACTGAATCTGATTTGCTCTCGACCATATATCCATTGTCAATGAAATATTGTCAATGGCAATAAAGCTCGAGCAAGAGCCCGCGTGCCCTAGACTAATGCATCAAACACGTAGCAAGGTAATTCATTAACGCACTATGGTTTAGAATGATCATAAAGTATTGTATATGTACAATAATCAAATCTCCCAGCACAAGAATAGCTTTTTCTAGAATATCACAATCATCAAGAGTATTTACCATGTCTTCTACTGAATACATGAAATTCAATACACAGGACGTGACGAGATAAACGATCGCTTCTACAACTAGACATTGCTGTGCCTGTGGGCAATGTACACTCGTGCCCTGTTAATTTGTTGGGATGCTTCAAGAATTGGGATTCCTGTGGGAGTGTGGATTTCGAAGTTTGCTTTATTTTTGGACGATAAGGATTTTCACTGAATGTTCGTTCGTGTGTGTCAGTTGTATAATTGGGCTTCCTGTGGTTACAGGTAGCCCAAACGTAGAAATCAGTGGATCGTGACGTCTTTGGATTTTCGTTCCGTTGACTTGGATCAGGAATGAGCTCCGTTAGAAAGCCTTCACAGAGTATGAGGTAAAGAACACGTTGATGTAGAAATCTGAGCAAGATATTGTGTTTTTGAATGGTTTTGAGCGATTCGAAAATTCAGTCACGTGGTGTGGTTCAACCGGTCATTTTATAGTTTTGAGTATGAGTTTGTTTGTTTCTCAAAAGCATTATTTTTCTATATCGTTCCCTAAAAAATACTTTAAAAATAAAGACTAATAGTTGTTGAAGTCCCCTGTGTAGTTTTCTTGAGGTTTTCAGTTGTATTTATTCGATGATGGGTCCGAGTTGTCTTGTGAATTTTGATGTGTTGACGAGCGCTGAACAGCAACCGATGAAGGCCGAAGTTAGGATTTGTGTGCAATTTCTAAGCCGTGGTGGATGCCTGGGCTCTGACTTGTTGCTTTATACCTCGTCTTTTTATCCTTCATTTGGCCAACACATTTAATTTAGTCGCATTCTCGTACCCAGAGCTCCTCGGGGGACGACCGACCGAGGAGCTCTGGGTACGAGAATGATTTAGCCGCTTTTTAGATCGGGATTCACGACGCCTATATAACACATTGCGCATGTGCGAGACAATTCAGTAGTACAAGACCCCATGCTTTCGCTAGACACACACCAGCTTTGACAATATCATTGTGCGAAGACATCCCATTTGCCCTATAATCTGATTTGATTTTGACTTTATTTTTAGTGACGATTGTCGAATTACGTAGTGTTTTGGATTTGACAAGGTCCCACATCGATTGCGAGAAAGATACATTTTTGTATATAAATGGTTTCAATACATTTACATTTGATGGAGATACTAGGCCCCGGTTTAAGCATTGCAAACCTTCTCCCCTTGCCCTCCCCCCTTCACTGATCACCAACCCTCTCCCCTATTTATATTTGGGTCTCATGTGACCGGATATTGCACAACTTTGCGATTTTCTGATTTTCTGACGCCCCAAAAAACGAAAAAAAATATGCGTTGGGTTTTATAACTCGTGCGGCCTTCGGCCTGGGCACGAGTAAAAATAACTAGAGGCCATGACATTCACACACAACTGCACGAGTATAATTATAATGGACATACTTTGCATAACGCGATCTGAATTGTTGTACATTTATTGTCACCATAACATCATTATACTTGTGTACATTGCTTAGATCCATCACTTTCTCTAGTAAGCTTATATCACAATCATCAAGAGTATTTACCATGTCTTCTACTGAATACATGAAATTCCATACACAGGACGTGACGAGATAAACGATCGCTTCTACAATAATAATACTGTTTGGAACAAACAAAATCTAACTGTATTTTACTAGCATTTAACACAATGAAACAAAACAAGAGAATGACGATATTTACTGTGAGGACTGTAAGAGCCACATGTGCTGAATAAGTAGTTTTCCAGTTGCTTCGTTGACGATCATCTTTCGCTTCATCCAACAAGGCGACATTCAAGTTCAGGTTAGCCTCCTTTGCAGACGTTGTGTAGCGCTTCCGGTTCCCGTCATTCCTCCACTACGTCTGCTAAGACTCGAACAACATTCCTTTCTATGAATTTGACCAATCAGAGAAAGCCCCACAAAAGCTTGTGGGTACGACCTTGACCTTGGCCGTCTTTTCCGCGAACAAGATGGCAATGGCGATGGTAAAAACCGCCAAGCTACGCAGGCTAGCGATGGTGGACAGTGAGCATATGGATGAATGTTATAGAAAAGTAAGCCAAGTTCTTTGTATGAATACGTCAGTCAATATTCATCAGAAAAAGCCCATAGATGCCATTGATAACTTTAGAAAAGAAAGACGTTTCTATAAATCTTCCCACTGGTTGACTGGTTCGGGAACATCGCTAGTAGTTTCAGGTCCCGTTTCAGGTTATACCTTTAATGTTTGATCTCGTATTAATATAACAATTAAAGTGAATCAAATCTAGTTTCAAGCGTTTATAGGTTTGCTGGCGGCGGCTTCGATTGTTGACGTGAATGTTATGGTTTTGACATGCAATTTGTCGACGTTTGACAGGTCTATTCTTAGCATTTTGGCATGGGAAACTACACGTTTAGAACTCATTTCATCTTTTATTAGTATTTTTACAGCCATCTTGAAACTTGAACCACTCTACTAAAAGCTGAAATAAAGTTCTAAGTTAGAAACGTGTAGTCGGCAAGGTCTCATTTAATCCATCAAGTCTTTCTAATATAGAGAATATCCAACAGACTTTTCTACCAAATATCCTTTAGGCTTGTACGGTTTTTCTTAGATTCCTCCTACTTGCATATATAGTGTCAAAATTTAAGACTTTCTTTGGCGTATTTTCTGTATTCACGCGACACATGTACAAACGTGGGAAAATGAAAAATTTACATATCACCTAGCAATTTGATTGGTTGATAGAAAACAATGTAGAAAGGAATGTTGTTCGAGTGTTAGCAGACGTTAATGGAGGAATGACGGGAACCGGAAGCGCTACACAACGTCTGCAAAGGAGGCTAAGTTCAGGTCCGATCAAGATCAATCTTGCTCGTGTTTTTTTTTTTTGCAATCAGAGTAGTTCTTTTCAGCTTCAGAGTTCGTTGTTAAGGATACGGTTCACCTTGGCGGGTACGTCTCGGAAAACATTTTTAATTTCCTTATTATTTGACCAATTCCCATCAACTTTACATCATTTTAAAGCTAATAGAATGAAGATCGCTATAATACCGTGATATTTTCTTTTAAATTAAAAATGGAGACGTCGCGGGTCATTGTTTTGAAAACGACCGTCTCCGTTTGACCGAATTAATAGACCTTGCGTTACATCCGACTCTATTGATCTTTATACCATATTAATCACGACACTTTGACCTGTCAAACCGTGTCAGGCTTTTGTCATATTCGATGTCGATCAAAAGTTATCTTAGTTGAAGTTTAATCAATCATAAATGTTGTTTCTTCTTCAGTTAACACGTTATAACTTTTGAGCAAAAATCAAAATCAAAAATCCCTGACACGGTTTTTATCTTCAGTTAGTCTGCTAACTTGTGTCAAAGTTTTAGCAAAATCCATCAAATCTAAGTACCCTATTAATTCAAAAATATCTTGGTAACTTTGCGAAAACTCAACAAGGAGAAAATGACCTTTGAAAATTTGCAAACATTGTCACGCCCACTTCCTGCAACGGACACCATGCCATCCAATCACGTTCATCCTTCACCACATTGTTTACATTGAGGACGCAGAAATAGTAAGGTCGTATTACTTATTGCTCTCGTTTGCGCTCAAACTTCAAAGTCTTCGCGAGGCTGCCTGCTACGATCGTAAAATAATAATATTCCGAAATCAAAAAAAGCGAAAACCATCAAATAGGGACAGGATCTAGAGAAGGTACCGAAAGAAGCATTACAGGACTCCCGGTCCTAATGGGATTATGACACCAAAGACGTTGTGTTTAGAAATCAGAAATCCGTGTTTCTTGCGAATATCTCGTAAATAAAAAACATTTTCAACCAGAAAACACTAAAAAATGAAATTTCGATATGAAATCCATCCGTTAGTGACAAAAACAAAAAATCGTCAAACTTTTTCCACTCAAGGTGAACCGTATCCTTAAGTCATTTATAGTCATTGTTTTGTCATTTTGTTCACAGTTTTCTCATTTGCTTTTGATATTTCATAACATTTTGACTTTAAGACTTTTTCAGATATGATTTTGAGTCCGCGGAACAACCAGGTCTACCGCTAACGGTGTGTGAGTTTGTATGTGAGATGAGCGTGTTAGACATACTTCGTTCAAATGTTTTTTTCTCACGATCACAAGACGACATCACCTTCCTTCGACAAGGTTTGCGAAGAAAGAGGACGATGTGCGATGTCTCGTGCTGATAAGCCATGTGGTTTGAGCCTTCGGTGATTATCTTAGCGGCCGGCACAGGGCGCATGCGCTGTGGAAACTTGCTGATTTGAGGTCAAAGAATACCGGCCTGCATTTTTAGAGTCGGGTCTTCCACAGGAAGCCCGACTAATGAGCCGCGACGTCTCCATTTTTTAATTTAAAAGAAAATATCACGGTATTGTGGCGATCTTCATTCTATTAGCTTTAAGATGATGTAAAGTTCATGGGAATATACCTCTTTAGCTTGTATGCAAATTGCCCATTTCAGATCATGTGATGTAAACCTGATGATATTCTCTGGATAATTATTCCTTTATATCAGTTCTGAAATTTATTCGTTCATATTGAAAGGACTAATTCTCCAGAGAACACCATGTTTACATCACATGATCTGAAATGGGCAATTTACATACGAAGCTAAATAGGTCTATTGGTCAAATAATAAGGAAATCATTATTTTTTTCCGAGACGTACCCGCCAAGGTGAACCGTATCCTTAAGACATAATCCGTCCATTTAAACCCCAATAAAGTATACATTTTCTGAAAGCTAAATAAATGGAGATTCCAACTAATGGTCTATTAACAAAAAAGAAACAAGCGTTTTAGAAATAAATCGAGTTCAACGAATTTTCATATAGCGTTATTCGGTGAGTTCCTTGACAGCCGCATTTGACCGGAAATTGAAGATAATTGTCTTTATGCACTCTATAAAGAGATATCAATGATCAAAAGGGTGTTTCCGATTTTCGATAAGTTGCCCCATTGCTCGGCCACTACTAAATAGCGTTACGAGTTATGAAGTTATGAGGCCGGACGGCTTTTTCCGGACCGGGTACGTCAACACGTCCGGCCCTTACCACGTGACGTTTTCCCAATGGTTTTATTAAGGTATCAGGGTACCCCAAACGACCATCATGCACGCAACACGCTCTAGCGCGTACTCATTACGTTAAAACCTCTATAAAGTATACATTTTCTGAAAGCTGAATAAATGCAGAATTCAATAAAACAATTAGTTTTTAGAACAAAAAAACAGTATATTTGAAATAGGTAAAAAAGTTCAGATTTTGACATCACTATCATCGCCGAGGTCCCATACAGCCGCAATTTATCGGAAATCCTCGACTATTACCTTTATAAGCTCATGAGATATAGCTTACAAAAAAGGTGTCTCCGTTTATCGATAAATTAACCCGTTGCGTTTTTATACGGTCCTAAACTTCGAGCTCTGCAAAACTGGAAAACACTTTACAAAACAAGTTATAACTTTCGAAGGAAATTGAATATTAAAATTCGGAGACACCTTTTTGAAGAATATTTATTTGACAAAGTATCTACCAAATTTCAGCTAGATCGGATAAAATCCCTTTGACCCGGAACTCAAAATGTGCGCTTGATTCATGGCTATTTTGTTTCCGAAATAAAGGCAAAAGAGTTTTAAAGTCAAGTGGCGCCTTTGTTTACACAAGCGTTCATAATCCACCACAAATATGTGATCCAATACCTGATGACATATGAATGGCATTCAAAGGAGGTCGCCTTACAGTACGTAACACAACGTGGCAGGAAAACAAAGTTACTGCTGGCGGAAAATACGAGCATTTTGACCGTGAGTTGTTTGGCATTGTTATTCAAGGATATTTTGAGTGAGCAGTTACGATTTTTGGATACTTTCTTCGCATCTGAATCTTTGTGGAAAGTCTGTTGCGTGAGTACTGTTGACAGCTTGCTTGTCAACATCTTTTTACATCAAATGAAACCAAAATCCGTTTTTTGATTCTAACTTTTTAGGAAAAATATATTTTTAGATTCTGTTTTTTGGAGATGATAGATAATATTCAATTAGATTTGATTCTCAAAAAAAATCAAAACCGGTAGTTTGAAAGTTTTTTTGGGGTACCCTGATACCTTAAGAGCGCGCGAGCAGGGCCGTACGGGTCATATGATAATAATAATGATGAACTTTATTCATGTGTCAAACGTATTTAGCATACATGCTAATTGGGAACACATAAGTTTCAAAAAAAGTCTCGTTTTTATATATAACTGAACAACTTTGTTATATTTTCGCTCTTTCGATTCTAACGGGACACTTCTCCAAGCCCGCAACAGTGACAGTTTTTGGTGTCTGGCTATGTTAGTGTTACATCTTGCGAGATGTTATATCTAATATTATAATTTATGAATGCTCTAAAATCCGACAGCGGCTGGCAACTAATGAGTATCCTGTTAGACACCCAATGGTTAGCTAACCTTGTGACCAGCTGGTGACCTGATCCGGACCCCATAATGAACTTAGTCGGTATGGGTCTAGATTTATATTTTAAATCCGAGATCAATACTGATCCACAATAAGAGTTATAAACCTTTGCGGATAAAACTCTCTACCCTCCCAATCCCATGCCATCCCACCCCTCCCTCCCTTTCTTTACTGTTCTGGCATTTTATACAGCTATTTCAAAAAAGGTTGATTCCCAGAGACCTTTCGCTGACTCCATTCAAATCGCTCATAGTGCATTTCGAAACAATAACTTCACATAACTTCATAACTCATAACTTCATAACTCATAACTTCATAACTCGTAACGCTATTTAGTAGTGGCCCCATTGCTTTTATATTTGCCGCTAAACTTTCGGTACGCTAAAAATACATCGTTTTTTACTAATCAGTTAATAACTCAAGAATAAAAGAAAATATCAAAAATCGGAGACACTCTTTTGAAGATCAATTATCAGACATGGTTTTTGTGAAGTTTCAAATACATTCGATAAAATGTTGCGTGACTAATTACCACACTGTGATGTAGGTGCACGGCAACAGGTCACGTAGAGTCAGTATTTTGGGTAATATTTGTATTTTCCGTATCGGTTATAAGCTCTCAGAAGCTCTGTTATTGTCTGTATTTGTTTCTGATGACCTTTAGTAATCCGAACCCCGACATCTGGTTTTATTTATGACGTCAGCGAAAGCCCCGATTACCTAAGAAGGGAGAAGGGTATGCAACAGGCCTGAATCCTACCTTCTGATTGGCTTAGACCTCTCTCCCTTCGTCTTGACTTTGTGCAAGAAAAATCACGTGGGGTGGACAAGTGATGATAGATACGTTTTTGGAACTTACCGTAGTTTGTTTACTTTTCTTATTAACCTTTTGTTTAATCAGGATTTTGTAATCTCCGTTCAGGAGTTTGTTCCTATCCGTAGAGAGAGAAAATATGTCTTAATAATCTACAATCGAGATAAATCATGAATAAATAACGTATGCCTGCCTGAAAATCTTTCAAAATTCAGTCGATGAGGGTTCGGAATAAATGTCATCCGTTATCAGTAGCTTTCTATTTGAATCCGCCGTGTTTTACTTACCTCATGTCTCGATTACAATGTTATTGGGTATTCCCCAACTTCTAAAATATAAAGCTCTAGCATTTCTTTTAGATTAAATACATATTCTGATTTCACTGCTACTGACCGTTTATATTTCAAGAGTTCGGTTGTGATACAAATCTGTTAACACTGCGATTTTCCCAAAAGTGTATCTGTCATCGCTTGTCCACCCCACGTGATTTTTCTTGCACAAACTCAGGACGAAGATTTTTGTTTACATAAGGGCCTGTTGCTAGACTGTGAACAGTCCTCCTTTTCCCTCCAGACTCGGTCGAACGAGAGAAAAACAATCCCGGACGCGCGAGGATTGGGGAGAGTTCGCGCGACCGGGATTTTTTTTCTCTCGTTCGACCGAGTCTGGAGGGAAAAGGGGGACTGTTCACAGTCTAGCCTGTTGCATACCCTTCTCCCTTCTTAGGTAGTCGGGGCTTTCGCTGACGTCATAAATAAAACCAGATGTCGGGGTTCGGATTACTAAAGGTCATCAGAAACAAATACAGACAATAACAGAGCTTCTGAGAGCTTATAACCGATACGGAAAATACAAATATTACCCAAAATACTGACTCTACGTGACCTGTTGCCCGTGGTAGGTGTGTGAGTACTCGCTTGTCAACAGCTTTTCCCTTCAAATGAAATCCAAAATTCGTTTTTTGATTCAAACTTTTTAGGAAAACAATATTTTAAGATTCTGTTTTTTGGAGATGATAGATAATATTCAATTTGATTTGATTGTCAAAAAATTTCAAATAAAATTGAATATTATCTATCATCTCCAAAAAACAGAATCTAAAAATATTAGTTTCCTAAAAAGTTAGAATCAAAAAACGAATTTTGGATTTCATTTGAAGTGAAAAGCTGTTGACAAGCGAGCACTCACACACCTACATCACAGTGTGGTAATTAGTCACGCAACAGACTTCCCGCAAATATTTCACAATTATTTACATGAAATGACGTATATTTGAATACCGTACCAATGTGTACACTGACAATGTATGTAATTTCCAGCAAGCACGAAATGATTAGGCAACAAGTACTGCACGTTGTGTGATTGCAACTGATACTCTGGTCACTATCTGGTCACAATCTGTCAGTGAGTAATTAGATTCCATTGTCATGGTATGGACCGTATCTATTTATGTAAACAGAGGCACATTGACCTTCTTTCCGCTTTTTCTCAAAAGACGAAATGCCAACAAATAGGCTCACATTTTGAGTTCTTTGCCAAAGGGATTTTATCGGATTTATTTGAAACTTAACAAAAGCCCATATCTGATAATTGATCTTCAAAAGGGTGTCTCCGATTTTTGATATTTTATTTTTTTGTTGAGTTATTAACTGATTAGTAAAAAAACAATGTTTATTTAGCGTACCGAAAGTTTAGCGGCAAATAAAAAAGCAATGGGGCAACATATCGAAAATCGGAGACACCCTTTTGATAATTGATATCTCACTTATCTTGAATTTCCGATAAAATGCGACTGCCCAAGGAACTCACTGTATAATGCTACATGAAAATTCATTGAACTCGACTTATTTCTAAAACGCTTGTTTCTTTTTTTGTTATTAGACCATTAGTTGAAATCTCCATTTATTTAGCTTTCAGAAAATGTATACTTTATTGGGGTTTAAATGGACGGATTCTGTGTTAAGGCGACTTGAATGCATACCGGTCGGTTAGGGTACCCTGGTACCTTAAGTAATGACTGCAATAATTATAGATACATGTACACTGTATAGAATTACTCTAACACAAGCTCACATGACATTCATTAACCATCAGATAAGGGATGAAACACACAATGGCATTCCAATTTTTGGGTCCTTGCTTTTTAAGGTCCATCAAGAAATACATGTACCAAAGCAATGACTGCATTATAAATGTGTATTTCGGCCATTGGTTTTCTATTTGTAATCTAGCATGTGACTTGGGTTAGAATAAAATCACAGAGATTAAATGCTGATGTGGATTTCTTACTATTTTCAAGAAAACAAGTTCAACGCTCAAGACTAGATGCCGAAAAGGATGGCATCCATGTTCCAACAACTGTACAAGAATACTGTATCAAATCAAAACCAACTAAGTCAGAGAGTGATGACTTTACTGACTTTTATGATGATGATTATGGTGATGATATGAATGATTTTGATGACGACGATGATTGTATGGAATATAGTGAAGATTCTGGCAACGAGGAAACATAACAAACAAACTCACTCCTGTATATTTTGTACTTTGTATCATAACACTGAAGTGATATTCCTTGAAAGATAAGATCTGACTGTAATTGTAAGGCATATTCAGGAAGAAGACACGTACCAGTAGAGTGGATAGCATTTTGAATATCATCAGGTATGACATGTCTATCCAGTGTCTGCAGGTAATACGTACTGCAGCTCTACGTAATGCATTCCCAGGCTAACAACCAATCAATCCTACTGGAAGTTTGAGAAGAGGTTATGAAAGCTTTGATGTGATGTACTGTAATAGCAAGCAATCTGTATAACTATGTAATTTAACCTTGTCAAAGAAGAAGATTATTGACTACTGTAATAGAAAGAAAATAATTGTAGTGTGGACTGAAAATTTCTAATACTCATTTAATAACTCTGGAAAGAAGTGTTATTTCAATTTATGAATTGACCACACTGTGAGGTAAACACAGCACCATATGCAAGCATTGTGCCGTCAGCTAGAACACATACAGTACATGTATAGTGTACTCAATCCTAGTTGTGTTGATGCTTTTTCATGCTCACATTTGTACCAGATTGATTCTGGCAGCAGATTCGACCAGCAGCAGATTGGCAGCAGCAGATTCGGATTGACGTCATTTTGACGTCACAGATTTCAGAATCTGCTGCTGGCTTGACAGCAGATTCACTGAGCAGGGGTAGGGAAGGGAAGAACGACAACAAGACAAAAACGCCAGCTCAAACCTTTTAACCTTTCAATACTGGAGACTCCAAACATGAACAACATAAACAGTGTGGAAGGAGCCTAATAAGTAATTCTAATACGAATTTTAAATATTTTAATACTTGACATCACGTGTTATGTTTGATTGTCTTTGTTTGAGCATTGATAACTGACATACATTTATTGTGTAATCACACATCCAGTGTTGCGTTACTGGTTGTCTAAGGTCATTCAAATGCAACCAAGTACGCAGACCAGTGGTTTGCTTTGATATGGTTAGCTCAGTTGTCATGTACAAATTTAATACAGCTATTAGGAAGCCCATCCACATCACATTGAGTTACTTTATATATTGTGTCTATTTTGCCTCCGCGGCACTAGAGCGCAAGCACTAAAACCATGAAATAACATCAAAGTTGTTACTGCCAAATAGTTTTTATTTAGCGACTATTTAGCCACTATCATCCAACCATAACATGATCTTGAATAAAGGCTTCTGATCAGCAAAGTCATAATCAACAGCAAGTCTATTGTGTATTTGATGTCTCTTGTGTATTGAAATCTAAAAAAGAATGTTCTGGTTGGATGATAGCGACTAAATAGTCGCTAAATAAAAACTATTACGCAGTAACAACTTTGATTTTGTTTCATGGATTTAGTGCTTGCGCTCTAGTTTGTAATGTTTATCACCCGTTTCCAACGCTGAATCTATTCTTAGCGTTCGTTTGCAGTACAAACTGTTAAACAATCATATTCCCTTCCCTACCCCTGCTCAGTGAATCTGCTGTCAAGCCAGCAGCAGATTCTGAAATCTGTGACGTCAAAATGACGTCAATCCCAATCTGCTGCTTCCAATCTGCTGCTGGTCGAATCTGCTGCCAGAATCAATCTGGTCACATTTGTATAGTGAATTGACAAGGCACAGGCATGAGATCAAGGACCATGCTTGTTTTTACTAATGCTTGTGTTTATATGTTTATATGTTTATTTCGTAGTGTAAACGCTTGCCAACAGTTCTATGAGTTATAGAGTAGTAGTGCACAAAATAAGTATGATAAGGAGTAAAGAAGCAAATTAGCCAGAGCTTAGCTCTAATATAGCACCTTCAGTGCATCAAGTTTATCACTTTAGAGTTGCAGCGAGCATATGACAACACCTGTATAATGCTTTATAAACAACTGCTGAGGTTATTGTGAGCATACATTGTATTGACCATCGGTACAAGACAAAAGTGCTGTAATAGGCAATGTGCAATGTTAGGCTACTGTTTCTATAGTCTGTAGAAATATACTGATTTTCTGTTTCGATTTATTATTGAATTATCTTGAAATTAGAGGATGTGTCAGTATTGTTTAGTATAGTATATGATGTTTTTGCAGCATTTGTGAATAGCAAAATGAAGCCGGAGAAAATGAGATGCATGTACCCCGGGAGTGTAGCGGTTTTATTGATTAAGGATAAACGAATCTTAAAAGTTAGTACCTTTCTATTCATTTCTGGGTAGTGCTTGATCCATAGAAATTGCCATGAATTCAACCCTGTCCTGCAGCATCTATATGTGTACTTATCGTACTTATATACATGTGTGTATATGGGAGTACCCCTCGGGAACTAATTGCACTATAATGGTATTACATTGGACTGTAATTACCCTCTTTTCCGTATCATTCATTCAACTTGAAGATTAACCCTTTGACTCCCACGGCGCCCGAAACCGCCCGTAAAAATCGATACTGCTTTGAAAAATTCTAACTTTCTGAATTTTCGCAACATCGATCTCATGGCCAGTTATTAGTGACAACTAAATAACTCTTCAAATTTTAACCTCAAGTAAACTGTCATTAGTTCAATTTGTTTTTCATAGATATCAAAAATATGCGTTTTTGACGCAATTTCACAACTCGAAAATGAACGACATTTGACTTGTATTTTCTTCCAAAATACATCATTGCGAAACGAAACGCCACTTTCTCAGCAAACTTCCATCTTTCTTCTTGATATGTTCGTTAATTTTTCCCTGTCTCTTTCTTAACTCGCCAAGCAACAGCCATTTCAATTCGACTATTTCAGGATCCCTGTGTTATTCGAACATACGACCCGCAATGTATCACGGGTAATCCTAGAACAACGTGAGCGGGAAACACAGCATTTTTGATGATCGACTGGTTAGGCCAGAGCGATGGGTTTTGCAAGGTATTCGGACCAGTGTTGGAGAGGGAGAGTTGGAATGGTGGGTTGGGATATCAAAGAGCAGGGGAGATGTGGGGTGAGGGAAAAAGGGTAAGTTGAATGTGAGGCTTTCAACTGGAGGGTGTGAGTGAGGGGAAGTGGAGTGGAGTGTGGGAATCTACTTGGGGTGTTAGAAAGGGGCTAGAGGAAATGGGGGAATAGAGAATTGTAAGGTGGGAGGCTTGGATGTATAGTGGAAGGTGAAAGAGAGAAAGAAAAGAGGGGGAAACGGAAGAGACTTTAAAATAGACAAAGGAGAAATTATGTGTGTGGGGATGGGGGTAGAGAGTGTTTGGTTTGGTAGACAAAAGGATGACAAATAGATTTGGTGCTAAAGGTGGCAGAAGATAAAATAAGCAGATAAGACAATTGAATCTAGAGTTGAAGAGGGCTGTTATGGTTGATATGGGAGGGAAAGAGTGCGGTGGTAAAAACGGTTGCATTCTTTACAAGTCGAAAGTCGCCAAAACAGCCTTAGTAGGTCCCGGAATCCAACACAGAATAGAACGCGACACGAATTCACTCTTCAGTCCGCCATTTTGGAATTTGGATAATCGACTGCCAATTCTTTGTTGTGAATTCGCATCTTCCTCCTGCTTTCTTCCAGGAGAATGGTCTCTACCACGCCAGTCAAGCTTAATGATGCTGTTCTGGAGGCTTCTGTGGTGAATATTGGTTATAAAAGACTCTAAAGTGCAAAATAGGCCTTCTTGAGGCAGATAAACTGCCAGCCTACAGGACATTCAGCCACGAGAGAAAGATCATCTGAGAACGTGAGCCCACGGACATTATGAACTGTCAAGATTTCCATGGAAACCCCTTATATGGAATCGAAATTTCCTACGGCGTCATTTGGTCAAGAAAATCGCTAAATATCTCTGGGTGTCAAAGGGTTAAACAATCGAGAGTCAAACATCACTTCCCTTGGAGAGCCTGTGCACAGGCTACCCTAAATCCGGCCGCTTTTTGCATTAATCGCTGTATCTTTCTTTAGGAAAATAGTACTGAGCGGTCTAAAAATCAGTCCACAAATTGACATTTGTTTCACTTCAACATTGAGCTTGTTATATTCAAAAATATTGATCCAGGTAGATGCCCTAAGTTCGGCCAGGTTGCCCTAAATTCCGGTCATAAATAAGCAGGAATTGCTCGGTAAGTTTTACATTATCTTCCATCATTTTAACTATTTTTTTTCCGCATTGCTATAATAAAGGACTTTTTAAGTCATTCTACATGAAAAGATTGTAAAGATAAATTTTAAAAAGACCGAAAAAAGACCCTCCTCTACTTCATTGGGAACCGCACCCGCAATGACATCTGGGGTGCTAACCATTTACCCGGAAAAACTGGAAATTCCGCTTTGAAAATCAAGTTGTATGTGTATTTCCGATCGGAAAGTTAGAATTCCGGAAAACTCGGGCTTCTGTTTCAGCATAGTTAATAACTATGGTTTCAGGTAATCCGGCCACTTTTCCCGCTCTGTTTTTTATGTGATTTGTGGCCGGATTTAGGCATACCTACCAAAATATGCACGTAATTTCACCTGACCTGAACTTCCGTTTATTTAAGCCGTTCATGATTCTTTTTCTTTGTGTCCAAAGCTACTGATTAGCGTCGTATTTCTGCCAAATATAATCTGTTTACGCTCCATAACTTACGAGGAAATGTTTAAAGACTTTGCCCGCATGACTTAAGATGCACGAAAATTACTGAAGCGATTGTTTTACCTACTTTTACAGTGTGACTACACCAACCAAGGCCACCCAAACAAATTTTCATACAAATTATCCAATCACAATTGAGTATTTAAACAATAGAATCTGCACAAATGTTCAAAATTTCGCTTTAAAAGCATATATATTTACTTTATATGTGTATGTATATGATCAAGAGTGAACAAGAAACAGTTTAAATTGTAGAATTCGACATCATTCTGTTATTCAGCGTCACAAATGTGATTAGAAAATTTGATTCAAAATTTGTTTGGGTGGCCTTGGTTGGTGTAGTCGCACTGTAAAACACATTTGAATTCATAGCGTAAAATTGCCCAAGAAATCAGGTCATGACCACGTTTTTGGTTGAATGACAAAAATAAAACATTTCAATAATTTAAAAACATAATGAAAAACAATCCTGTATTTCCCCCCCAAAAGACCGTGTTTATGTATTTTTCCGAGGCAGAAATCGCAAGATCCCGCGAGAATTTTTTAAATTAGGGCCCAGTCCCCATTCGGCCAATCCTCTTGATTCTCAGCCTTTTTCAGTCAAATTTAATCGATTATCTAAGGGAGTCTGGGTCCAGAAAACTTGGTTTCCCTGTGGAACAGAGGCCTGGCTACTATATTATCCAATATGGCAGACGAAGAAAGCCTTCTGCCAGTTCTGGCAAGAGAAAAATGTTCGCGAACTTGGGCAATTTGGCGTTCTGTCCGTATACAGCGACCACAAAAAAGCTTGAAAAATCGCATGATACGCTTATTTTATTGGCAAACGAATACAAGTCTCTGAAATGGCTGTAGAAGTACATCAGATTTCCGATGTTAAGTATTTTATTGTGGACGTTCGTAAAGCACAAGAAGCTGGTTTTCTTAGAAAATCGCTGGATAGACAAACATTTCAGAGGTACGGATTAAATTAAGTTGTTTTAATGTCGTAATAATTTTATTTTCCGATGTTAAGTTTTCTTCGATACGTGCTGTTATCTTGCTATAAATTTATGAAAGTACGGCTGCACGCGTGTTTACTGTAAAATGTCGGAGTTAATGAGCTTGAAACTTGAAATTTGCCGGACCACAAGATAATATGCAAATTAGGAAATACACCGGAAGTGACCTTTCATTTTACGCTATGTCCCGCCTAAAAAGCGGTCAGGAATCCCACAACAGCAGTTAATAAACCTAAACTCATCAATAATTCATATGATTATCTTGTTTGTCATTTTTTGAAATATACGAGAAATCACAGCGCTTTAAAGTTAAAATGGCCGGATTAGGGTACGGCCGGTATTTAGGGCAACACACTGTACACCTACATTTCAATAAACGTTGATCATGGACGATCTGAAATGGAGAGGAATTGTGGGTACGAGCTGCAGTTTTTAAATTTACATAGATCTCATAAGAAATTTTGACACTTGCAATTTCATACGAATTACTATAAACCACCCACAATTCCTCTTTATTTCAGATCATCCATTTCAGATCATCCATGATCAACGTTTATTGAAATATACACCTATTTCAAAAAACGTTGGCATCTGAAATCTGAATCTGAAATCTTATTATTATTGTGGGTATAAGTTGTGATCTATCTTGTAATTACTGGAATATGCCTACACGACCTTTAGGCGAAGACCTGCGTTGGCGAATAGTGTGGCTACGAGTGTTTTTAGGTCACAGATTCAGATTTCAGATTCAGATTTCAGATGCCAACGTTTTTTGAAATAGGTGTACACCTAATTCAATTAAGTTAGTCACCCTTGACTCACAATGGGAGATACTGTTTACCAAGTCTTTCTTCCCAAATTCCCGACAAAAAATTCGGGCATCTTATTTTGAATGTCACTTCACAAGAGAACTAACGATAGAGTGGACCAATCATCAGTATTATGTACACGCCCTGAAATAGTACCATCACAGCAACCATGTACAATTGATAGACGTACCAGAAACAATCGATAACAATTCACAAGAGAACTAACGATAGAGTGGACCAGTCATCAGTGTTATAAACACGCCCTGAAATAGTGCCATCACAGCAACCATGTACAATTGATAGACGTACCAGAAACAATCGATAACAATTCACAAGAGAACTAACGATAGAGTGGACCAGTCATCAGTATTATGTACACGCCCTGAAATAGTACCATCACAGCAACCATGTACAATTGATAGACGTACCAGAAACAATCGATAACAATTCACAAGAGAACGATAGAGTGGACCAGTCATCAGTATTATGTACACGTCCTGAAATAGTACCATCACAGCAACCATGTACAATTGATAGACGTACCAGAAACAATCGATAACAATTCACAAGAGAACTAACGATAGAGTGGACCAGTCATCAGTGTTATGTACACGCCCTGAAATAGTACCATCACAGTAAGTAACCATGTACAATTGATAGATGTACCAGAAACAATCGATAGCAATTCACAAGAGAACTAACGATAGAGTGGACCAGTCATCAGTATTATGTACACGCCCTGAAATAGTACCATCACAGCAACCATGTACAATTGATAGACGTACCAGAAACAATCGATAACAATTCACAAGAGAACGATAGAGTGGACCAGTCATCAGTATTATGTACACGTCCTGAAATAGTACCATCACAGCAACCATGTACAATTGATAGACGTACCAGAAACAATCGATAACAATTCACAAGAGAACTAACGATAGAGTGGACCAGTCATCAGTGTTATAAACACGCCCTGAAATAGTGCCATCACAGCAACCATGTACAATTGATAGACGTACCAGAAACAATCGATAACAATTCACAAGAGAACTAACGATAGAGTGGACCAGTCATCAGTATTATGTACACGCCCTGAAATAGTACCATCACAGCAACCATGTACAATTGATAGACGTACCAGAAACAATCGATAGCAATTCACAAGAGAACTAACGATAGAGTGGACCAGTCATCAGTATTATGTACACGCCCTGAAATAGTACCATCACAGCAACCATGTACAATTGATAGACGTACCAGAAACAATCGATAACAATTCACAAGAGAACGATAGAGTGGACCAGTCATCAGTATTATGTACACGTCCTGAAATAGTACCATCACAGCAACCATGTACAATTGATAGACGTACCAGAAACAATCGATAACAATTCACAAGAGAACTAACGATAGAGTGGACCAGTCATCAGTATTATGTACACGCCCTGAAATAGTACCATCACAGCAACCATGTACAATTGATAGACGTACCAGAAACAATCGATAACAATTCACAAGAGAACTAACGATAGAGTGGACCAGTCATCAGTGTTATGTACACGCCCTGAAATAGTACCATCACAGTAACCATGTACAATTGATAGATGTACCACAAACAATCGATAGCAATTCACAAGAGAACTAACGATAGAGTGGACCAGTCATCAGTATTATGTACACGCCCTGAAATAGTACCATCACAGCAACCATGTACAATTGATAGACGTACCAGAAACAATCGATAACAATTCACAAGAGAACGATAGAGTGGACCAGTCATCAGTTAATATAGTACCATCACAGCAACCATGTACAATTGATAGACGTACCAGAAACAATCGATAACAATTCACAAGAGAACTAACGATAGAGTGGACCAGTCATCAGTGTTATAAACACGCCCTGAAATAGTGCCATCACAGCAACCATGTACAATTGATAGACGTACCAGAAACAATCGATAACAATTCACAAGAGAACTAACGATAGAGTGGACCAGTCATCAGTGTTATAAACACGCCCTGAAATAGTGCCATCACAGCAACCATGTACAATTGATAGACGTACCAGAAACAATCGATAACAATTCACAAGAGAACTAACGATAGAGTGGACCAGTCATCAGTATTATGTACACGCCCTGAAATAGTACCATCACAGCAACCATGTACAATTGATAGACGTACCAGAAACAATCGATAGCAATTCACAAGAGAACTAACGATAGAGTGGACCAGTCATCAGTATTATGTACACGCCCTGAAATAGTACCATCACAGCAACCATGTACAATTGATAGACGTACCAGAAACAATCGATAACAATTCACAAGAGAACGATAGAGTGGACCAGTCATCAGTATTATGTACACGTCCTGAAATAGTACCATCACAGCAACCATGTACAATTGATAGACGTACCAGAAACAATCGATAACAATTCACAAGAGAACTAACGATAGAGTGGACCAGTCATCAGTGTTATGTACACGCCCTGAAATAGTACCATCACAGCAACCATGTACAATTGATAGACGTACCAGAAACAATCGATAACAATTCACAAGAGAACTAACGATAGAGTGGACCAGTCATCAGTGTTATGTACACGCCCTGAAATAGTACCATCACAGTAACCATGTACAATTGATAGATGTACCACAAACAATCGATAGCAATTCACAAGAGAACTAACGATAGAGTGGACCAGTCATCAGTATTATGTACACGCCCTGAAATAGTACCATCACAGCAACCATGTACAATTGATAGACGTACCAGAAACAATCGATAACAATTCACAAGAGAACGATAGAGTGGACCAGTCATCAGTTAATATAGTACCATCACAGCAACCATGTACAATTGATAGACGTACCAGAAACAATCGATAACAATTCACAAGAGAACTAACGATAGAGTGGACCAGTCATCAGTGTTATAAAAATACGCCCTGAAATAGTGCCATCACAGCAACCATGTACAATTGATAGACGTACCAGAAACAATCGATAACAATTCACAAGAGAACTAACGATAGAGTGGACCAGTCATCAGTGTTATAAACACGCCCTGAAATAGTGCCATCACAGCAACCATGTACAATTGATAGACGTACCAGAAACAATCGATAACAATTCACAAGAGAACTAACGATAGAGTGGACCAGTCATCAGTATTATGTACACGCCCTGAAATAGTACCATCACAGCAACCATGTACAATTGATAGACGTACCAGAAACAATCGATAGCAATTCACAAGAGAACTAACGATAGAGTGGACCAGTCATCAGTATTATGTACACGCCCTGAAATAGTACCATCACAGCAACCATGTACAATTGATAGACGTACCAGAAACAATCGATAACAATTCACAAGAGAACGATAGAGTGGACCAGTCATCAGTTAATATAGTACCATCACAGCAACCATGTACAATTGATAGACGTACCAGAAACAATCGATAACAATTCACAAGAGAACTAACGATAGAGTGGACCAGTCATCAGTGTTATAAACACGCCCTGAAATAGTACCATCACAGCAACCATGTACAATTGATAGACGTACCAGAAACAATCGATAACAATTCACAAGAGAACTAACGATAGAGTGGACCAGTCATCAGTATTATGTACACGCCCTGAAATAGTACCATCACAGCAACCATGTACAATTGATAGACGTACCAGAAACAATCGATAGCAATTCACAAGAGAACTAACGATAGAGTGGACCAGTCATCATATTATGTACACGCCCTGAAATAGTACCATCATCAGCAACCATGTACAATTGATAGACGTACCAGAAACAATCGATAACAATTCACAAGAGAACGATAGAGTGGACCAGTCATCAGTATTATGTACACGTCCTGAAATAGTACCATCACAGCAACCATGTACAATTGATAGATGTACCAGAAACAATCGATAGACGATAGCAATTCACAAGAGAACTAACGATAGAGTGGACCAGTCATCAGTATTATGTACACGCCCTGAAATAGTACCATCACAGCAACCATGTACAATTGATAGACGTACCAGAAACAATCGATAACAATTCACAAGAGAACGATAGAGTGGACCAGTCATCAGTTAATATAGTACCATCACAGCAACCATGTACAATTGATAGACGTACCAGAAACAATCGATAACAATTCACAAGAGAACTAACGATAGAGTGGACCAGTCATCAGTGTTATAAACACGCCCTGAAATAGTACCATCACAGCAACCATGTACAACCATGTACAATTGATAGACGTACCAGAAACAATCGATAACAATTCGACAAGAGAAGAGAACGATAGAGAGTGGACCAGTCATCAGTTAATATAGTACCATCATCACAGCAACCATGTACAATTGATAGACGTACCAGAAACAATCGATAACAATTCACAAGAGAACTAACGATAGAGTGGACCAGTCATCAGTGTTATAAACACGCCCTGAAATAGTGCCATCACAGCAACCATGTACAATTGATAGACGTACCAGAAACAATCGATAACAATTCACAAGAGAACTAACGATAGAGTGGACCAGTCATCAGTGTTATAAACACGCCCTGAAATAGTGCCATCACAGCAACCATGTACAATTGATAGACGTACCAGAAACAATCGATAACAATTCACAAGAGAACTAACGATAGAGTGGACCAGTCATCAGTATTATGTACACGCCCTGAAATAGTACCATCACAGCAACCATGTACAATTGATAGACGTACCAGAAACAATCGATAGCAATTCACAAGAGAACTAACGATAGAGTGGACCAGTCATCAGTATTATGTACACGCCCTGAAATAGTACCATCACAGCAACCATGTACAATTGATAGACGTACCAGAAACAATCGATAACAATTCACAAGAGAACGATAGAGTGGACCAGTCATCAGTTAAGTCATAGTTTATAGTACCATAGTACATCACAGCAACCATGTACAATTGATAGACGTACCAGAAACAATCGATAACAATTCACAAGAGAACGATAGAGTGGACCAGTCATCAGTATTATGTACACGTCCTGAAATAGTACCATCACAGCAAGCAACCATGTACAATTGATAGACGTACCAGAAACAATCGATAACAATTCACAAGAGAACTAACGATAGAGTGGACCAGTCATCAGTATTATGTACACGCCCTGAAATAGTACCATCACAGCAACCATGTACAATTGATAGACGTACCAGAAACAATCGATAACAATTCACAAGAGAACTAACGATAGAGTGGACCAGTCATCAGTGTTATGTACACGCCCTGAAATAGTACCATCACAGTAACCATGTACAATTGATAGATGTACCAGAAACAATCGATAGCAATTCACAAGAGAACTAACGATAGAGTGGACCAGTCATCAGTATTATGTACACGCCCTGAAATAGTACCATCACAGCAACCATGTACAATTGATAGACGTACCAGAAACAATCGATAACAATTCACAAGAGAACGATAGAGTGGACCAGTCATCAGTTAATATAGTACCATCACAGCAACCATGTACAATTGATAGACGTACCAGAAACAATCGATAACAATTCACAAGAGAACTAACGATAGAGTGGACCAGTCATCAGTATTATGTATACGCCCTGAAATAGTGGACCAGTCATCAGTATTATGTACACGCCCTGAAATAGTACCATCACAGCAACCATGTACAATTGATAGACGTACCAGAAACAATCGATAACAATTCACAAGAGAACGAACGATAGAGTGGACCAGTCATCAGTATTATGTACACGCCCTGAAATAGTACCATCAGCAACCATGTACAATTGATGGACGTACCAGAAACAATCGATAACAATTCACAAGAGAACGATAGAGTGGACCAGTCATCAGTTAATATAGTACCATCACAGCAACCATGTACAATTGATAGACGTACCAGAAACAATCGATAACAATTCACAAGAGAACTAACGATAGAGTGGATCAGTCATCAGTGTTATAAACACGCCCTGAAATAGTACCATCACAGCAACCATGTACAATTGATGGACGTACCAGAAACAATCGATAACAATTCACAAGAGAACTAACGATAGAGTGGATCAGTCATCAGTGTTATATACACGCCCTGAAATAGTACCATCACAGCAACCATGTACAATTGATGGACGTACCAGAAACAATCGATAACAATTCACAAGAGAAGTAACGATAGAGTGGATCAGTCATCAGTGTTATATACACGCCCTTGGCACTTCATGCACTGATGTCTTATCGCCTCTACAAACATATAGCTAATTGAACAATCGTTGTGGGGTTGAAAATCATAAATCATAGAAGCTGAGACCGCAAGGATGGATGGGAAATCAGTTCATAACCCGCATTACATGCAGATGTATTCAATGTTCTCGTAGTTTTGAAGGTATATATGAGCTATTTAACTAAGATCCTACAAGTCTGGATAAAAAGGTCGATGATTTGATGCTGTTATTTGAGAGTTTTAATTTCCCAGAATTCATTTTGGTCATAGCTTTGATGATTTTCAACCCGACAACGATTATGCAATTAGCTATATATAAACGATACCTGGACATCAGACTGACTCGGTCAAGAGATCAAGAAGAGATCAACAAACAGGACAGTTTTACTGATATATTTATTGTACTCCAGTTAGACAACTTGATAGTCCACAACAGCCTTCGTCAGTGACTTCTGCGATTTTCATTAATAATAATAATTATTATTATTATCATATGACCCCAATCTCGTCCCCAGAGCCCACGTTCCTCTTGGTCAGCACCGAGAAACGAGAGGCTCTGGCTACAACCGATTTTTGTAGCATTCTGATTGGTTTGGCAAAACAATAGAAGGACCGGAAGTAAACTGACTAGTTAGAAAATGGCGGAGTTTCAAATACGGAGCTCCCGAGAGCTACACTCCGGTCCCGAAACTCGCTAAAACCCGTTCTAAACGCTAAACAAATAACACACAGGACTCAAGTAGATATTAATCTTTATTGTGAAAGCAGTTTTAGAAATTCAAGATATCAAAAGGACAGGATTCTATAAGCGAATTCACGGCCATATAACGAACACAAACTTTTAGTCCAGATTCTCTAAGTTTTGACATTTGATCTCGGATTAACGCATTCAATGGTGATATCACAAGGAATTGGAGTCCTGGCATGGTGTTGTAGATGTATTAAAACACTATTCTTGGCCATGGCAGAAGTCAAACACTCGAGCCAAACTATTAAACTTGGACGTTGGTACTGAATCAGTCAGCGATCAGTTTCCCCGTATCCAATGGGAAGTATGGCCAAATTATCATCTCTCTTAGATAGACCAACGGCTTTCAGTACTTCGTACTGCTTGAATATTAAACTGATGTCAGCTTTTTCAATCATTTTCAAACCGTAATCCAACGCATCGTGAAAGCCATCGTTAATAGCCGCCATTTTGTTAGAACATGCGCAGTTTAAACTTCCGGTCCGAGATTTTCAGACTAAAATCGGTTGCAGCCAGAGTCTCTCGTTTCTCGGTGCTGACCAAGAGGAACGTAGGCTCTGGGGACGAGATTGATATGACCCGTATTTCCCCGTGCGCGCGCTCTTAATAAAACCATTGGAAAAAGTCACGTGATTGGGCAGATACGGATTTTTGGAGCTGGTCCGTACATAGAGGTTATTACACGGGTAGTTGTGTAATACGGCTGGATATTTTTACGAGTCGTGCCGTATTTTGACGAGCCGTAGGCGAGTCAAAATACAAACAGACGAGTAAAAATATCCAGTCGTATTACACAACTACACGTGTAATAAATTGTTTATTATACGACAACAAAAAACAAACGTCTTTTTCTCTTTCTTTTTATTTGCGACCGGACAAAACAAGAAACAAACTGAGCGCGCGCGCGCAAAATTGACGTGTCCGAATTCTAAAACGTGTAATACGCTGTCATATTTGTACTCGTATTTGTACTGTAAGATTACAAGTTGTGTAATAAAAAGCCGTATCCGGCCCGGCCCCGATTGTTGTCAGGAAATTTTTTATACTTTTTTTGCAGTTAAATTTATTTTTTAAATGTGCACGACAAAAGTGAAAAGAAAAGTTTTTTTTAAATTGGTTCTTCTAGCGTAATCGAATCGCGCATTTCTGTTCACTTTCCCTTGGCTCGGTGAATGATTTTTAGTACCAAAATGGTCCATATGAAAGGGTCATATGATAAAATGCTTATTGACTGAGTTAGGTCGGGCCGGACTGAGTTGCAACTGAAAACCAAGACTGATCGGAGCACGGCAGAATATTGTTTGAGTCCGATGTTCGTACGATCCACTGTTTTTTATTAATAAACCGCTGGCCACAAATATCTCGCGCTATACTTTCCGAACGGACAAGGAAGCCGCGAGCCCTGTAGGGGCGAGGGGAAGTGAAACTGTGGGCGCGCGGATGCGAATGAACCAATCAGATATCAGGGTTAGGGGGCGTATCTTCTCCACAGGCAGCCCAACCATTCCTTTTGAGGCTACTAAATAATCAAATAAAATTATATCTGCGTCTTTTTGGTGGGTTTCCTGTGGTAGAGCGCGCGTGCGCAATACGTATATGTCGGGCTCCCTGTGCTGAGTAACGTCCTATGTTGGGTTCCCTGTGTGCGTCCTGCGGGACGCGCCCGCAGCAATGTACATAGCATACTATTCGCGGCAGTCCCTTTCACGCTCGCTTAATAAGAGATGGAGAAATGCAACCGCGCTTGAGTGAGTTGGAAGTGCAAAGGGATAGGGTCAGGGAGGGGAAAGAGCACGGTAGCTTTTGGAGGCAAGCGCGAAAGAGAGTGTCAAGCCAGGTCACGGCTGCCAATAGCCGAAGGGTTCTTACGCGAACTGGGCAGTAATTAGATGCAGAGCTCTTATTTATACTCGCGCTGCAAGGGACTGGCGCGAATAGCATACTATTCGCGGCAGTCCCTTTCACGCTCGCTTAATAAGAGATGGAGAAATGCGCCCGCGCCCAGAAGCTTAGCGTTTGATGCGGTCTAATACCAAGTCACTCGAGACCTTTGCCAATACTCAAAAAGCCAAGTCCAAAACTTAACTAGGCAGGACCCTCCAACCACCCAAAACTTAGGATGAGTGGCTTGCGTGGAAGGCATAGTGAAACGCGCGAGACTGTTCAAGCTAGTGTATGACACTATATATGGAGGCAGCTGCAGCCACAGAAAGGTGGGCGTGAATCGATAATCTACAGGCTGCCAGCCCTTGGGTGGTAAAAGGAGATGGAAATATAAGGTAAAGCGTTTCTGCGCGGGAGTAACCCACCCAAGGGATGACAGCCTGAGCGTCAGTAATCCGACTAGGGCATTAGACACCCTTTCAGGCTACCATAGGAGATAGGGAAAACGGCAAATAGCGCGGGAGAGGACACAAAACAAAAACTCCACAAAATGTTAGAGCAACGGAAATAAAACGAAAATAAAACGAACAGGGACAGTACCACGTATCTGAGGCACAACACCATCACCGAATTAATAATTCTTGTAGCGCCCACAAAGGGCCAACAGTGAAAATACCGTAAGGCACGCACAAACAATGATATGCGAAAACGGGAAGAACAAAGGGAGACAATCACAAAGGATAGGAAACAAAGGGAGGTGTGGAGGGAGGGACAACAACAAAGAGAAACAATACAACACCAAATTGGATGCAAATGCGAGAAGCAGCAAATCTGCAAATGTCGAAAACACAAATATACCCAAAACCGAACAACTCAGTCGAATTTGCACCGTCTTGACAATATATAGGGTGCAGAACGCTATAATAATAATAATAACGCTAAGGGAAATCATTGCTCAACATTAACCATGCAACTAGAATGCTTGGACATTACGTCACGGTACGCAAAGGGAAATATCAAGCACAAGCCATACGACAATGTTCAACCTCATACTCCTAAGCATGCAAAACTTATAAACGAGGCAAAGGGGAGGGAAAGCATGCATAAAGTAAAGATGACGTTGTATCATGTTGTATAGTACCGACTATAGCGTGACACAAACAAACAGCCGAGAAGGGAAACTGAGGGAAATGCAACTCCACAAACCCGGTGTTTGCGAGGCGAAGCACGGCCATAAACAAAAACTCACTGTATATAGAATTCAACACACGTGCAAACTTTTAGGGGAGCTGAGGGAAATGCAACTCCACAAACCCGGTGTTTGCGAGGCGAGCACGGTAAACAAACACTCACTTTAGAGTTCAACACACGTGCAAACTTTTAGGGAGCCGAGCTAAGGGAAATGCAACTCCACAAACCCGGTGTTTGCAAGGCGAAGCACGGTAAACAAAAACTCACTTTAGAGTTCAACAAACGTGCAAACTTTTAGGGAGCCGAGGGAAATGCAACTCCACAAACCCGGTGTTTGCGAGGCGAAGCACGGTAAACAAAAACTCACTGTAGAGTTCAACACACGTGCAAACTTTTAGGGAGCCGAGGGAAATGCAACTCCACAAACCCGGTGTTTGCGAGGCGAAGCACGGTACACAAACACTCACATTAGAGTTCAACACACGTGCAAACTTTTAGGGAGCCGAGCTAAGGGAAATGCAACTCCACAAACCCGGTGTTTGCAAGGCGAAGCACGGTAAACAAAAACTCACTTTAGAGTTCAACATACGTGCAAACTTTTAGGGAGCCGAGGGAAATGCAACTCCACAAACCCGGTGTTTGCGAGGCGAAGCACGGTAAACAAAAACTCACTGTAGAGTTCAACACACGTGCAAACTTTTAGGGAGCCGAGGGAAATGCAACTCCACAAACCCGGTGTTTGCGAGGCGAAGCACGGTACACAAACACTCACATTAGAGTTCAACACACGTGCAAACTTTTAGGGAGCCGAGGGAAATGCAACTCCACAAACCCGGTGTTTGCGAGGCGAAGCACGCTATAAAACAAAAACTCACTGTAGAGTTCAACACACGTGCAAACTTTTAGGGAGCCGAGGGAAATCGAACGAACTTGAAAACGACCTAGAAAAAGTTTATACCTGAAAGGACCATGGTCTGGATTCGCAGCAGGTACTTATATACTTGGTTGGGTTGAATTCTCAACGCCTGGGCTTGTTCAACAGCAGCTAGGACAGGAATTTGTTCATCGGCCATGACTGAGTAAGGATAGGTAGCGTAGTGAAGGGTTCTTACGCGAACTGGGCAGTAATTAGATGCAGAGCTCTTATTTATACTCGCGCTGCAAGGGACTGGCGCGAATAGTGAAATATACACTTGTACTGCGGGACGCGCACAGGGATCCCAACATCATACATTTCTATACACAGGGAACCCAATATAATACGTATCGCGCGCGCTCTACCACAGGAAACCCATCAAAAAAGACGCGCACATACAAATATATTTGTATTTATTATTAGTATCCTCAGAAACAATGGTTGGGCTGCCTGTATCTTCTCCTGATGCTTGTAGCAGTTTCCTTGGCAACGATTAACAATGTTTTACGCGTGCACGCGTGAGCATTTCAAATTTGCTCGCGCGCTAGACACAGAGCTGGAAAGAAAATATTACAAAACCAAGAAGTTGAGTGATTGAATACAATATGATTTCATTGGTGGTTTGTAACTGATATTCAATAAAGTGTGAATTCTCCATGTGCTTATTCAACTGAGAGTTCGTGTCCAGAAAATAAAATAATTCTGGAGTAATTTTGTAGTAAAGACGATGAAGCTCACCTACGCTTTGTTAATTCTCAGAAAATGCACTGTGCCTAGCAACAGGCACAGCAACTGTGCTTAGCAACTTGCTACAAGCATAGTACGAAAAGATTTCCACCGTTTCGCTCCCCGTGTAACTTTCTGTAAGCTCGCCCCTTCGGGGTTAGCACGGTACGACTTCGGCATCGTGCTCTGCTCGGCACGTTCGTGCGCCTTCATGCTTATGTTCAGCGGATTTTATCCTGAGTAATCGAGTTTACAACGGATAAAAACAATATTCTGCCGTGCTCCCTTGGACTGATCAAGGGAGCACGGCAGAATATTGTTTTTATCCGTTGTAAACTCGATTATTCAAGAAAAAATCCGCTGAACATATAAGCATGAAGGCGCACGAACGTGCCGAGCAGAGCACGATGCCGATGTCGTACCGTGCGAGCCCCGAAGGAGCGAGCTCGGCTTCCTTATCCGCGTTCGGAATATTTGTGGCCAGCGGTTTACTAATCAAAAAACAGTGGATCGTACGAAAATCGGACTCAAACAATATTCTGCCGTACGTGCTCCCTTGGACTGATCTGAAAGTTGCCGAATAATAATAATAATAATAATAATAATAATAATAATAATAATAATAATAATAATAATAATAATAATAATAATAATAATAATAATAATAATAATAATAATAATAATAATAATAATAATAATAATAATAATAATAATAATAATAATAATAATAATAATAATAATAATAAACTTTATTATACACAGAAATTCAAAAAGTTGTCACTTATTTACATTGAAGCTGTGTATTAACGATATATATAGCTAATTGCATAATCGTTGTCGGGTCGAAAATCATGAAAGCTATGACCACAAGGAATTCTGGGAAATTAAAACTCTCAAATAACACTGTCAAATCAGTCGACCTTTTTATCCAGACTTGTAGGATCTTAGTTAAATAGCTCATACACCTACACCTACACATACACCTACACGTATTTCAAGTTTTATTATTTACGAAAAATCTTGAAATACGGAGGGATGTTTCAAAGCCACATACTGATTTACTGTAAATATGCAAATTAAACAACGGTCTTCACAAATAATGAGCTTGGGCTCCCTGTGCTGAGATTTATGATCAAAACTCAACTAAAAACCGTTTGACGTTCTCGTAATATATTATATTAAGCCATTGCTCTATCGACGACGGAAAGCGTTGAGCGAAGTCTATGTCTATGTCTATGATGACTTTTCATGAATTAACATCGGAAATACACAACACCATTCAAAGAAAATTAGTTTTTTAAAATTCTAAACTAGTTCACCATGACATATACATGTTAAATAACTTATCTGCCGTTTCGTCGTGTTGATGTCATCAGTGACTGATCGGTCACTTCGAGTCTGTATCTTCAATGAGAATTATTTTCCAAGTCTCTTTTAATTATTGGCTCGCCAACCCGTCGATCACTGTGTCCCCGTCCCCACGTCCCCGTCCACGTCCCCTTCCTCACGTCCCTCACTAGTCCCCACGTCCCCGTCCCCATGACCCCGCGTCCCCGTCCAGGTTTTATCACGATCCAAAATTAATATAACTTTTACTCTTTTATTAGCATTTTTGTGAAATTATTGATGAATTAGGGGCCCTGTGATCATTGTTTTAGGGAGACTGTGTTGCCTTGGCAGACCCTCTCTCATCTTTCCCTCTTCCCAATCACCTCTCCTCTCCCCCGAGAGCATATAATACACACCATCTAAACACACCATCCCTCCCCAAGAGGTGATTGATTGTCATTATAGTTTTGACCACAATTCAACCTTGATTTGACAACAGTCAAGGAATGTGCACCAATAATTGCCATGCTACGTCTGAAATGAAACCGCGATCACGTTCAAAGGAATGTATATACTCGTAGTCGTAGTCAGCCGATCGAATGATGTATAATTATTTGGCACAAAATGAAGAAACTTAAGGTGAAATTGGTCAAAAGAGCTTCACAGGTAAGACTGTACTAGATAACGTTGGGTACTCTGATATATCATAGCAACCAACCACAAGCACGCTGCTCAGTCGTCATCTTTACGAGAACCATAGTACATATACTATATGACTTACATAATATATATGTATGCATGTACGTTACTGGAAAATTGTCAATTACCGAAGTCTTACAAGACATGGTTAATTGTCAACATTCATGACATACTTTTAGATGTCACGTACGTTATAAAGTGTCACGGGAGTATTTTAAAATAATTAGAGTGCATTCCCTATTAAATGTGTTTGTTTACACTTACCGTCAACGCTCTGTGATTGAGCGCCTCTATTTCTATAAGCTTAAGTGTTCCTAAGAAGTATATAATGTTGTGATAATTTATAACTGCTCAGCAGTTAAACTCTACGAAAACATAACGCAAACATATATGCATGGCCAGCAAACAGCAAGCAATATGTCCAAATATAATTGACTAGACCAGGTTGTGATAAATGTTAGTGTTATTGTGTTTTATTTAATATTGTGTTTATAAATGAAGGATAACATTAGTGATCTCTGATCAAAATCTAAATTCTCCTTGAGGCTCTTTGAATTCAAAAGGAGAATTTGGGTTTTGATCACAATTATAGAGTCACCTGCACTGCTCATGCATGGACCCAGGGGGGGGGGGGGGGGGGGGGGGGGGGGGGGGGGGGGGGGGGGGGGGGGGGGGGGGGGGGGGGGGGGGGGGGGGGGGGGGGGGGGGGGGGGGGGGGGGGGGTATTTTTGGGTAGGGGTGTGCCGCTAACACCTCAAAACCCTGACCCTATCCCAGACCTAAAATTTTGATTTTCCATACCATATCCCAGACTAAAGCTTAAAAATGTATACCCTATCCCGGACTAAAGCTTAAAAATGTATACCCTATCCCAGATTGAAAGCGTGCTAAAGGGATATGTAAACTGATAGCGACTGATAATGGCGTTATTGCGGAAACCATACCCTATACCAGACCAAAACGTACCACATCCTAGACTAAAAGTGCAAAAACGATACCCTACCCCAGACCTGGGAGCTCAAAAACCATACCCTATCCCGTGGCACATACCCGTATAGCGTATATAGGGGAGTACCCCCCCCCCCCCCCCCCCCCCCCCCCCCCCCCCCCCCCCCCCCCCCCATGGACCCCTTCAAATATATTAGCTTGATTTGCATGAAGTTTATAGAATGACCACGCATGTTATATATCGGCTAATATAACACGGACGCAAATTCTATAAACAGCTTAATTATCAAACTCCTTCCCAAGCTATATACCTTTATCTCAAAACAGTATTAAATGAATTCTAAGCAAAATCTGCAAGAAAATCACAAAACTTTCTTGTGAAGGTACTTTTGACATCACTGCATGTGATCACAGTGCAGGATAGGATAGGATACCTTCAACACATCTCACAAGTCATAAGGATTTAATATTGGAACTTTCTGTCAGTGCAATGCTAAGTTGAGACATATTTCCATGAACCTGTGTTATAATTACAGGCAATCTGCTTTATCACTGATAAAGAACTGATTAATAAAACATCAGTGTCTATATATATATCAGTGATATAGACCTATATTGTTTTATCTATAAATATTCTAAAACTCATTAATAATTCATGAGCAATTGGTCCAGTCAGGTTTGTCCAATCAGTCACATGCATGCATGGATCTTTATAGCCCGATAAAACACTGAACTGATTAATATTAAAAACATCAGTGTCTATATAATATATGACTTAATTATGAAGACACTGATGTTTTATTCATCAGTTCTTTATCAGTGATAAAGATTGATTGCCTCAGTGTAACATAGGTCATGCAAAGGTCTCATTTACTCGTATCATTGACCTAGATAGCACCAACAGCAAGTTGCGATTATCCTTACGGTTTCCTACTTACGAATACAAAAGCTCTCTCCAAATTGTGGGATGAGTTGAGGTGTATCCTGTGTATCCTGTGTATCCTGTATATCCTGCATGATGTCACAAGCATACCTTTACAAGAAAGTTTTGTAATTTTCTTGTATTATTTGCTTAGAATTTGTGTAATACTGTTATAAATGAAGGTAAATTGGGATGGAGTTTTAGAAGTCGTTTATAAAACTCGAGCCCGTGTTTTATCGGCCATAAAGATCCTCACCTATGGCTCGGATCTTTATATGCCAATAAAACACGATCTCTCGTTTTATATTACATATATTACACAATAATAATAATACATTTACAGCTATTTCAAAAAGCGTTAATACTGAATAATAGTGTATTCCAAGACCGAAATGCATTTTGGGACTCGTGTAATATTGTCTAAAGTAATATAAATAATAATAATTTATTTTATTTTTAGTGTATTCCGTCAGAAACAATATACTAGCTCCATATGGCGAACAAATCGCTGTATATTTACTTTTTATTTCAAAATAACGAGGCCCACAATGCCATTTGGTCTTGGAATGCACTATTCAGTATGCAGTATTCAGTTTTCAACGTTTTTTGAAATAGCTGTATATATAATATAGCACTAAATATGCATCACTGTTCTAAGCACTTTACAAATTTATTTATAATTATTTTATTATATTAAAAACCTAGAAGATAATGGTTGGGATCTATATATAGATATTTTTTAAGTGTAGTTTAGAAAACGAGAGGCCGTGTTGTATCGGTGGATATAGATACGAGGCGAAGCCGAACACTCATGTTTTATTAATCCTATAACTAAAACCTGTCAGGTCTGTACAGGGATATAAAGGTCCATGCACCTGACCAAATGGTCAGCCCCCATTGGCCTAATAGCTCATGAATTATTAATGAGTTTTAGAATATACATGTAGTTTAATAGTTTTATTATCTTTAATATTTTTATACATTTATACTTTAGAGTACTTTTATTTAAATATGTCAGATGAAGAGCCACATTGTGGATAAGCTGAATAAAAGTCATTTTAATTAAAATATTATTATTTTTATTTTTAATAATACCGTAAGCTAGTACTTAATGTTTAAAAAATAAATCCAATGCAACATCTAAATGAAAACTATTTACATATTATATAAAGCTGATTTAAAAAAGAATGTCTTTTAAGTCTGTCCTAATTTACTGGGTATAAATATGATCCATGAATTAATTTGACCTGATTGGACAAACCTCAGGTTCATGCAGGACCAATTTGCTCATTAATTATTTATGAGATTGATGATTATATTGCTGCGAGCGTAGCGAGCAGCGAAACTAATCTGGTGGGCTTCCTGTCTTGAGATGGGGTTCCTGTGGCGGATTTTCATATTGGCTACAAATCGAGATTTGTGTTAGTCATGTTTTCGAGATGATTTTGAGCCCGCAGTACTTTTGATCAGCGGTGCATGCCATGGGTTTAACAAATTGACATCACTTTTTTATGCGTCTGTCCTCTTGTTGACGATAAATTTCATCATAACATTGTCAAAGTGGCCTTCTATCTGCTGCTCGGAGCTCTAAATCCCATAACTCGCACTTGCGTTATTCTCTAACCCTTACTTATTAACCTCGTTCTATTCTTCCCTCGGTCATCTATGTGGGTATTAAACTTATAAATTTTCTACTACAACTTTTTTATGAAGAAAAAAATATTTTGATAAATGAATGAACCTGGAATCGAACCCACGACCTTTCGCTTATCTACACAACACTTTACACTGTATACTACATAGCTATTTGATGGAATTTTTTGGACAAAAATTGGTTTTACCTCTTTTGATGAAGCTCATTAACATTACAGTATACAGAATTGAAAAACATTTGCTTAGCATTCCCTCGTGGGAATTAAGGAACAATAATCTGATTAATGATGTCCTGTGGGATTAGTTTTTGTGTGAAAACCTTCTCAATCAGATAATAAGCCAGTTAATTACCTCGAACGTCGGCAATAAGCCTGTGTATGGCTTATTGCCTCCGTTCTCCGTAATTAACTCTGATGTAATTATGTTGTTGCTACATATCCCCGCTACAAAAAAGTCCATGAGCCAGGGCTTTTTTTAGTACCACATCAGGGGGCAAATTCTTAGTAGTACTATATTGATTATGACCTTAAAGTCTGTCAATTGCCATATGATATGATAGCCTTGGCAAAATTGTAGCTGCATGTCTCTAGTTATTCGCTACTATAGGTTCTCTCTTATATCGTTCAACATGAAAACGAGGCTGGCATGAATTTGACCAAGCAAGCGTAGATTTTGAAGTTTTTTAAATGAAAACATATACAAAATCAGTTGTGTAAACTGATATATGGCTTTTTACTGTATACGTAAAAAACTGTATCAGGAAGAGGTCACGTGACTACTTTTTTCATAATTTATGCATGGCGAATAATATCCCTTTATTTATTTTAGAATAAAAAGGTTTACGTGGAGCAAGTTTTTATATTTGTTGTAAATTAGCCGTATTATATGATATTTTGCCATATTTGGTACAAAGAAAGGGATTGCGGGAAAGTGCAATACATCATGGGTATCAAAGATGGCGGCTCCCTTGTCAGGTTAGTGTATTGTGTTACTCGTGGAATTTATCACATTTTATTCCTTAATTCGTGGTACTCTCATTCGGAAAATGTTTGTACTATTACAATAACATAATAATGCTGTTTGTAGTTTATTACAAACTAGACGCTCTAGTAGCGTAAGTCGGGCTTCTTGGAGCAAGCAGTGGTTGCTGCGATCGGTATAAATCTCGACTGAATCTGATTTGCTCTCGACCATATATCAATGAAATATTGTCAATGGCAATAAAGCTCGAACAAGAGCCCGCGCGCCCTAGACTAATGCATCAAACACGTAGGCAAGGTAATTCATTAACGCACTATGGTTTAGAATGATCTGATAAAGTATTGTATATGTACAATAATCAAATCTCCCAGCACAAGAATAGCTTTCACTAGATATCACAATCATCAAGAGTATTTACCATGTCAGTTCTACCGTGAATACATGAAATTCAATACACAGGACGTGACGAGATAAACGATCGCTTCTACATAAATAACTAGAGCCATGACATTCACACACAACACGAGTATAATTATAATGGACATACTTTGCATATTAAGAGGCTGTCCGCGTAAGAACCGACCAATAGCTTCCGCCTCAAAAAATAAGTTGAACTCGTTTTAAGTTGGTGGATAGGCACAACCAAGCTAACTATGAAAATCAATTTCTTTCGTCTCAATTCTAATTATTTTTTAAGATATGACTTCTCGAAGATGAGATCGACCGACAAGGCAAAAATCTGGTCTAAAATAGCGATGACCAAAATCCACTCGCATTGCGTTCACGCATCGTAAAATGATCGCTTATTGTGACAACTGACAACATTTATATCTAATGATGTGATTTGGGATCTAAGATTGAATAAAATTGGAACTATTTTCTGTTTATCGGTACTGAATTACAAATGGGTCGAGGTATAGGTGTACCGATGTCCTGTTAGCCCTGGCTGTCAGCCCCACTAGGGCTAACATTATGGTCTGACGTCACCAAGCCATTGTTTAAAAAAAGAATTAGCATATAATAATATCAAAATTCCGCAAAGCGCAAAGAAGAAGTCAGCAATATGTATTTTAACGGAAGAACCTCATGGTGTTTTGGCTAATCAATGGTAACTGGCAAATGGAGGCATCTAAGCCGGTGCTCGTTTAATTTTTGCCGATTCGAAGCGCGTGTAAGCTGCGTCTTTCAGGTATAGTTCGAGAAAGAACGTGTAGACTTGAAATCAGTTGACGTGTAGACTCAGTGAAAGAACTCGTGCAGTGGGCCGCGGTGGTCTCAGTGCACTCCTACAGTTTTGTGAGAGATTAAACCAGTTTCGGTCATGTTGATTACCCGACTGCATTTACGTAGCGTCATGATGTGCTTCATTTTATACTTTTTAAGATTCATCGGGTACTATTTCCTGATACATACTTCAAATACATTTAAACAGGAATCAGTATAACAAAATGATTTCTGTTTTGCTTTCATAAATCAAACTCAAATTCAAGATAAGATATTTTGGACTTGTTCGTATATTTCCTTCTCCTAAAATGAAGTACAGTAGAGTGGTTTTCATTAACCCGTGAAACAAAGTGTACTAATTAGAGGTGTAATAGTCAGATAAACACTATAGAAAACAAAAGAATTAGAGTGAAGTAGTGCTAAATACGCTAGGGTGTATGTAGTAATAGTAACGGAAGTGACGTCAGAGATCGAGGTCAGGTTGCAAACATGATCTAAAACAGACCCATGCACTTTTACTATCGAGAATCTAGCGTGCTTCTACAAATCAAATACACCTTTATTCAATTCAAGTTGTAAGGAACTGTAAGATATACTTTCATTTGTATGTATTTAGGTTATACTGCAACAATCGCAGTTGTACATGCATGATCAAAACTTTCGCTGGACAAAGCATTATGAGAAACAGTATTTTCAGTATTTTCTCTCGTAAGCGACTACCTCTCGTAAGCGACCACATGGCTTCATATCTTGGGTGGTTGCTTACGGGAGGTTCGACTGTATGCTTTATTTTCCTCTTTTTTTGGAAATTATTTTGCACGTACCAATATCAAAAATAATTGTCTGATAAAAGTCATCACGGAATGTTATTTCAATTGAGCAGTACATGGACTTCAGGAATGCTTTGTGCTCCGCTGTGTACATTGGCTATTATTATCCCTTTTAAAGCAAAGAGGCACGATTCTCGATAGTGGCTTGCCGTCAGATACCTAGAAGAGGGTCTGTTTTAGATCATGTTTGCAACCTGACTTCGATCTCTGACGTCACTTCCGTTACTATTACTGAAGCAATACTTACATTTTATTTATTTGTAATTCATTTCTTAATATTTAACTTTTTTTACTTATTTACATATTTTGTTTTTATCCATGTATATATTTTTGGGTGTTCCGGGCATGTTCCGGATGTTCCGTGCACGTTCCGTGTTTTACATACACCCAATACGAAAATCACTCTAATAGCATATTAAAACTTGTTTCGTATATTTTCCTTCTCCTAAATGAAGTATAGTCATAGCAAAAACGCTAAATATAAATATATATAGCTCAGCGCACTTGAAGTCGGCCTTTTCAGCCCTGTCAGCCATGTTACCCTGTCAGCCATGTTACCCTGTTAGCCCTGTCAGCCCTGTCAGCCCTGTTAGCCATGTCAGTCCTGTTACCCATGTTAGCCCTGTCAGCCCTGTTAGCTCTGTAACCCATGTTAGCCCTGTCAGCCCTGTCAGCCCTGTCAGCCCTGTCAGCCCTGTCAGCCCTGTCAGCCCTGTTAGCTCTGTCAGCCCTGTTAGCTCTGTAACCCATGTTAGCCCTGTCAGCCCTGTTACCCATGTCAGCCCTGTCAGCCCTGTTACCCATGTTAGCCCTGTCAGCCCTGTTACCCATGTCAGCCCTGTTAGCCCTGTGAGCCATGTCAGCCCTGTTACCCATGTTAGCCCTGTCAGCCCTGTCAGCCCTGTTAGCCCTGTTACCTATGTTAGCCCTGTCAGCCCTGTTAGCTCTGTAACCCATGTTAGCCCTGTCAGCCCTGTCAGCCCTGTTAGCCATGTCAGCCCTGTTACCCATGTCTGTCAGCCCTGTTAGCTCTGTAACCCATGTTAGCCCTGTCAGCCCTGTCAGCCCTGTTAGCTCTGTCAGCCCTGTTAGCCGTTAGCCCTGTTAGCTCTGTAACCCATGTTAGCCCTGTCAGCCCTGTTACCCATGTCAGCCCTGTCAGCCCTGTTACCCATGTTAGCCCTGTCAGCCCTGTTACCCATGTCAGCCCTGTTAGCCCTGTCAGCCCTGTCAGCCCTGTTACCCATGTTAGCCCTGTCAGCCCTATCAGCCCTGTTAGCCCTGTTAGCCCTGTTACCTATGTTAGTCCTGTCAGCACTGTTAGCTCTGTAACCCATGTTCGCCCTGTTAGCCCTGTCAGCCATGTTAGCCCTGTTACCCATGTCAGCCCTGTTACCCATGTTAGCTCTGTTACCCATGTTAGCCCTGTGTAGCCCTGTAACCCATGTTCGCCCTGTCAGCCCTGTTACCCATGTTAGCCCTGTTAACCATGTCAGCCCTGTTAGCCATGTTAGTCTTGTCAACCCTGTTTATCCGCAAAGAACAAGTCAGCAATATGTATTTTAAATGGCGAATGAATGTCTTCCCGGCCCTCTACAATTCATTTTAGAAGCCTGGTAGCTATTGTGCACCGACAATATTATAGCTGTGCGTGTAACTCAGATGTCAGCTGTCGGCAAAGGCTAACAGCACGAATCGCTCCCCTAAACCTTGACTTGTATACTGAATTACAACACACTGAAAGCCAAGCTGACGAAACTGCCCATATTCAACGACAATTTTCTCCGTTGTGGGACCAGATATGGGAAAGTAATAACTTTACCCCAAATAAAGAAGGGTTGCTTTTTGTAAATGTCCACAAAAAATTGTCGGATCTCTCGATCTAAGCGGGGAAAAAATTATCCAAAGTCGAATAAATTACCTCTATCTCGCGACATCACAGCCACTTCCGGTTTCATTGTTTACCAAGTCAAGGTCAAGTCCATAGCAGCCTCTTGGTCCAGGAAGGCGATTAGAGCACTAGAGACAACGCTTAATGGTAAAATCAGAATCATTTACTGCTGTTTTGAAATATAATTTAGTCTTCAGGTCGTTAGAATTGACTTGAGATTCCCCGCCGACAATGACAGATACATTGAGATACATATAAAACATTTCAGATTCCTCGCTATTTCGGTCCAACACAGATTAGGATAGGCCTTGAATTCAGTAAGCGATCCATTATTAAACATATGTGTAAGAAAATAAGCACATTGAACCCGTTATTGCTAAAATACTTCTCGGAATTTGTATCAGATTCAGAAGATTTGACAAAATATGAAATTAACAAATGTTCTCATTTGGGTAACCGCTGACTTCGACGACTTCGCGTGTGAATTTATCAGAAAATTCGGAAAACTCAAAATGTCCAATTGTTCCTTATTCAAAAAACATCCAATTGAATGCGGGCCAGCACACGGCCACTCGGAAACGTTTCTTCTTTTTGACTGCTGTGATGATGTTAGTTATCACCTGAACACCTGCCATCTATCCCGGTGCAAGCTCAAAGAATATGAGCTCATTCTGCAGAGGGCTGGATTAGACCAGATTTCACCTGAGGGAATGACCAAGTTCCGGGTTTGCCCCCGTCACCGTTATGATCTGGGGAGATGTTGGAGACCACCAACAACATGCCAGTACCCGATGCACTCTGGTTCTTCCAAATCATTAAAAGGTCGCGAAGTTATTAGCGTTGAAATGGCCAAAGCTATTGTTCAATTAATGGGAGCCAGTGTGCCGATCGGATCGCGTAAGTAATCTGTATTTATAACCTCAAAATAGTGTTTTCCAGAACATTACGAGATAGATCGGTATTGGATAGTTTTGTCCCAGTGTGTTTAATACTAGATGAAAGGAAAGCGGGCGTGTCTGAGAAAGGCGGGCAAAGAACCCGAAATAGACACTAATTATGATGCAAATCGTCATTTTTGTCTGCAGCGATATGTACTGTATGTCGCAAAAAACACAGCGCAGCATTGAGTAATGCAGGTGTTGGTGCTACAGCATGCAAGGGCCCTGATGTTGGCGACCTAACGGAAGAACTAGCTCATTTGTCGATAGTTCCTGAAGAAATGATCAAGGAGTTGAGGTATGGTACCTAAATAAATATTATATATTTTAAGAAACATAGGATAACAACATTACCAGTATTATAGCATTGCTAAGGTTAGGATAAGGGTTAGACGAGCTTGAGGGTGTTGTGGCAGTAACAGCGCTTATTTGAAGGGAGCGCCAACCGTTAAAAGTGATCAGAGTGTGCATTCAGGGACCGCGGAGACGGGGGGGGTGGGGGGGGGGGGGGGGGGGGGGGGGGGGGGGGGGGACCGCGGAGACGGGGGGCTGGGGGGGGGGGGGGAGGGGAGCTTTGTCCCCCCCCCACATTTAGCCAAAAAGATTGTTTATAACAACTTTATTTGTAAGATGACAATGTTTACAAAAAGGGTGTCAACAGGGGGGAACTGAATCCCCATATTAAGTTAACCCCCTATAAATTGGTTATAAATCTATATACACTCATTTCGATAAAGTTAGTCACCCGTAAAGCTTCGAAGGTGAGACCGATGAGGATCCTGGGTTTTAGACGAGGTGCATCTGAGGGGCGCTGGCTGACGCAAACGTAACTTCTAGCATAGCAGTAATAAAAAGATGTAAAAAAAAAAATGCTTGTACAGGAACGAACTAAGTTTATTTACCCGCCCTAACAAAGGCAATAAAAGCGAATAAAAATATAGACTGAGTGTTACCTGACCGAACTTGTATTTGTATTGTACAGGCACAGAGAGGAAGATTTCAAGTACAGTGAGCCACGGCTGAGCTTTGCAAATACACCAATGCCTTCCAGACGTCCTGAACCTGACTGGACGCCAAGTGTATTGACTGATCAGGACAGCAACAGTTCGCAAGAGGAATCAGGTGGTGAATTGAATGACAGTGAAACACTCGCAATTTACAACGATGCCATGGAAAAACTCAGTGCGGCGTCTGGATTGTCTTCAGATGAGTTTGAGCCTCTTACATCGCGCTTGACAACGTACAACCTGGAAGAACACAAGCAAATCAATGCAAGACGAGTCTAAAGAGAGAGCATTGGAAGGCTGTCGTGTGGTATGCGAGGTAGTGGCGCCAAAAGCTGCGAAGGAATTGTTTGATTCTGTGTGTCGACCAATGCAAAGAGACGAAGACAACGATGTAAGTGGAGAGCTAGCAGCACTTATGACTGCATACAGGGATGCGCCATCTCGAAACGTTAAAATCCAGATACTAAGTCTGTACGCGTACCGGTATCCTGCTGAGAAGCTAATCAAACTCCACGAGCCATATGAAACACTCACCCATTGGCAGATAAAGCAAGCAAGGAAACACGCCAAAGCGTTTGGCCCGGGCGTGGTTGATTCCAAACCAGTCCAACACCGCGTGCGTCTGTCCATGCCAAAAGTGGACCATTTCATTGACTTCACCAACAGACCTTACTTCTGGCAAGACGTCGCCTTCGGCACTAGAATTCTCAAGCTCGACTCAGGACAAAAGGTAACCATGCCGAACGTCATTCGCACGGTCACGAGGTCTACTATGATCAATCAGTACTACCAATATTGCGAGGAAGAGAAGTTTTCGCCACTCAGCAGAGCGACTCTGTTTAAAATTCTTGACGTCAGAGGGGCATCTCAAAGAAAATGTCTACAGGGCCTCGATAATATCGCCACAGATGGTGCGGCAGGTTTCGAGACTTTGGAGAAAATCGTGGATGAGCTTGGGGAGTCAGGTGCTAAGCTCTCGTGGTGTAATAACACAAAGAAGCAACTGGATGCTAGTAGACGTTACCTCAAGACTGAGTACCAGATCCACTGCGCCGAGGGTCAGAGCACATGCGCTGATCATTGTCAAGACTACGCACTTAGCGATAATACAGATGAGGCTTTTAGAATGCATTGTGAACATGCGCATAATGTTCTCTGCGACCAGTGTGAATCTCTTAGATGTACTCTTAGAGAAATAGAAGACAACATCAACAACTTTGATCTCACGTTTTATAGCGAAGAGCAGAAGGAGGATCTGAATCATGACTTTAACTGTGCAAGATCGAATATCCTGGACTGGAAAGCCCATGTACTACGAGCATCTAATCAGGAGAGAGCAAAGCAAGATTTTCTGCATGATATGAAGGCCGGCGAGGAGGCGTTAGTTGTAATGGACTGGGCCATGAAATTTAACCAACTAAAGTTCAGAGAGAAACAATCTGAATGGTTTGGCAAACGAGGTTTGAGCTGGCACATTTCCAGTGTTATCATGAAAAGCAAGGAAACCAAAGAAATAGAAGTAAGGTCTTTTGCGCACCTGTTTGATTCATGTACACAAGACTGGTATGCAGTGGTATCAATCGTAGAAGATCTGCTGGTCAAGATGAAGCTGGAGAACCCGTACCTGACCAAAGTATACATTCGCTCTGATGAGGCGGGCTGCTATCACAATAACAACCTGATAGCAGCCCTGAGGGATGTGAGCAAACGCACAAGGGTCACCATCGGTCGCCTAGACCACTCAGAGCCACAACACGGCAAAGACATATGTGACAGGATTTTATGTCCCATGAAAGCTGCCATCAGAACTTTCTCTAATGAAGGCCACGACATCGTGAACGCTCGCGACATGCAGACGGCGTTAGATGAGAGGCCAGTAAAAGGTACAACCGCAGCTGTGTGCTCTGTCAACGAGGCAGGGAAAACCATTGAAGTCAAGAAGATAGAGGGATTCAGCAAGTATCACAATTTCTCCTTCGAGAAAGATGGCGTGCGCGTCTGGCGATGCTACGGGATTGGAAGAGGGAAGCTTGTCCCTTACAAACGCCTTATCTTAAAACCACAAGGACCAACAGGGATGATCGTCGAGAAACCGTTTTTTGACATGCGACAATCTCGGGTCTTTAAGCTTGGCCACCCTAAAGCGGACCACGACAAACGCCAACCACTGTTTTCATGCACGCAGCCAGGGTGTACGGAATCCTTCGTAAAGTTCTCAGACCTGGAGTTACACCTTGATGTGGGAGAACACAGCCCGAGGTCTACAAGTATGTATGATAAGATCCGTAAGGATTGGGCTAACAGGTGTTTGACAGTGCATATGGACTCCAGTACTCCTGCCACCTGCAAAGAGAGTGTTGACACTAGTGCAGAGATTGCTGCCGGGCCGAAGTTATCCGAGGGATGGGCGCTACATAAGGGCAGAGGGGGCGCGACGCAATTCTCCCAAGCCGTGAAAGTCTACCTTACAGCAAAATTTAACCTGGGAGAGAGAACTGGACGAAAGTGCAACCCAGAGCAAGTTGTGAAGGATATGAGAAAGGCAAGAACAGTAAACAACGAGAGAATGTTCACAAGAGAGGAATGGCTAACGAAAACGCAGGTACAAGGATTTTTCTCACGAATGGCGAACACGAGAAAAAAGAGCGCAGCAATAGGAGCAACAGATGTTGTTGAAGAAGACGATTTTGGGGAGTGTCTGGTGGACGAGCAACTTGAGCAATTACAGCTAGTGATGGAAGAGGTCGGCTTTAGCCACCCCATCGTGTACGATGTCTACGACATCTGTGAATACTACCAATCAAATAGGCTCTCCACTTTTAATGTTAACATGCTGAAAGAGATGTGTCGTTTCTTTGAAATAAGCTTCAAGGCAAAGGATCGAAAGAAGGACTTTATTGTGAAAATTGAGAAACTTGTAAAAGAATGTTCATGTTCTAAGTAGAGCGTGCACTTCATGAAAGAAAAGAAGATGAAAGAAAAATGGACAGAAAAAAAGAAGAAATTCCGGCCACATAAAAATGTGAACACTGTTTATAGGAAACGAGATGCAGTAATGGGGAGAATGCAGAATGACGAAAAATAACAAGTTTTTTTTCCATTTCTGAGCGCTATCATGGCAAAGACGAATAATATTACGTGTAAGTAATAGAGCTGTCATCGTATACTCAAAAAAAATAAAAATGTCTTAATAAATTATTTGATAATAAATCTCTGATTTTAATACATGTAAAAACTTTTTAAAGTTAAAGTAATATGAATTCTTACCGATATGCAAATCAGGGAGCTAGAACAAAATTGCTCAGCGGTTACCCAGATTAGGCCACAAATATGTTTTTTTCAAATCTTCTATTAGCGAGAAGTATTTTAGCAATAACGGGTTCAATGTGCTTATTTTCTTACACATATGTTTAATAATGGATCGCTTACTGAATTCAAGGCCTATCCTAATCTGTGTTGGACCGAAATAGCGAGGAATCTGAAATGTTTTATATGTATCTCAATGTATCTGTCATTGTCGGCGGGGAATCTCAAGTCAATTCTAACGACCTGAAGACTAAATTATATTTCAAAACAGCAGTAAATGATTCTGATTTTACCATTAAGCGTTGTCTCTAGTGCTCTAATCGCCTTCCTGGACCAAGAGGCTGCTATGGACTTGACCTTGACTTGGTAAACAATGAAACCGGAAGTGGCTGTGATGTCGCGAGATAGAGGTAATTTATTCGACTTTGGATAATTTTTTCCCCGCTTAGATCGAGAGATCCGACAATTTTTTGTGGACATTTACAAAAAGCAACCCTTCTTTATTTGGGGTAAAGTTATTACTTTCCCATATCTGGTCCCACAACGGAGAAAATTGTCGTTGAATATGGGCAGTTTCGTCAGCTTGGCTTTCAGTGTGTTGTAATTCAGTACCGATAAACAGAAAATAGTTCCAATTTTATTCAATCTTAGATCCCAAATCACATCATTAGATATAAATGTTGTCAGTTGTCACAATAAGCGATCATTTTACGATGCGTGAACGCAATGCGAGTGGATTTTGGTCATCGCTATTTTAGACCAGATTTTTGCCTTGTCGGTCGATCTCATCTTCGAGAAGTCATATCTTAAAAAATAATTAGAATTGAGACGAAAGAAATTGATTTTCATAGTTAGCTTGGTTGTGCCTATCCACCAACTTAAAACGAGTTCAACTTATTTTTTGAGGCGGAAGCTATTGGTCGGTTCTTACGCGGACAGCCTCTTAAACGCGATCTGAATTGTTGTACATTTATTGTCACCTTAACATGCATCATTATACTTGTGTACATTGCTTAGATCCATCACTTTCTCTAGAACATCACAATCATCAAGAGTATTTACCATGTCTTCTACTGAATACATGAAATTCCATACAAACAAAATCTAACCGTATTTTACTAGCATTTGAATTGAATCCGCGGAACGACCTGGTCCGAAAACGCTCCACATCTTTTAGAGTAGGTCTACCGCTAACGGTGTGTGAGTTTGTATGTGAGATGAGCGTATTAGACATACTTCGTGCAAATGTTTTTTTCTCACGATCACAAGACGACATAACCTTCCTTCGACAAGGTTTGTGAAGAAAGGACGATGTGCGATGTCTCGTCTTGATCCGTCTTGATAAGCCATGTGGTTTGAGCCTTCGGTGATTATCTTAGCGGCCGGCACAGGGCGCATGCGCTGGATTTGAGGTCAACGAAGACGACAAAGAACGCTTCTCATTTTTAGAGTCGGGTCTTCCACAGGAAGCCCGACTAATGATCGATTGGATCATTTATATGCTAAATACTTACAGTTCTTCTAAGTCTGTCGATTTACGATCATTTTGTAATAGCAGAGCAAACATAATAATAATGCATATATATTAAACATATATATTAATTATTGTTAAAAAGGTCTCTTGTTTTCAGAAAAGAGAAAACAAGGGAGGATGCAAAATTATAATAGTAAGCGTTTAGTTTAGTGAAGAAAATGGCAAGAAAGTTGAGGATTCTGTTGTGTTTTTGAATAAAATTGTAGTTGAAGCAGTACGCGCGCTACTGTCGCTATCATCACGTCGCCATTGAGCGCGCGCTGGGTTTGTTTTCTTCAGAATTTTGGTGTTTTTCAGTGAAATACTCCTAATGATTTGCTTAATGTTTTTCATATATATTATTTTATGAGTGAAATTTGAGCTCTTTGAAAACCCACGAGTTCACATTTCTTCCAAATTGCACTGGAAACCATATGATAGAAACAATGTTTACAGATTTTTAAGATGCATGTGCGGACCGGTTATTACGGGAGAATCTAGACCGGTCCGAGAAAGAATCTAACCAATCAAATTGCTTGATTTGCTAGATACCAGGCTTCGAGATACTCGGTCATTTAATAAATATGTATAATACACTGCTCAGATGACTCGAATGACAGCCAGGACTTTATATCAGTAAAAAACATTGATTCATGGCGAACATTGCTCAATGCTGCACAGATTAGACATCATCAAGCGCTTCTAGAGATCGCAGCTGCCACCGGTGAATCGGAAGTCCCAAAATAATGTTACATATCACCGTGACTGTCGCAGCATTTTTACTATGAAAAAAGCCTTGGATAGACTGACTAAGCAGCAGGCTGAAAGAGATGAATCTGGAGTTGGTGAATCTTCAAATGAGTCAGATAGGAGGACGTCTGCAAGACAAACAGTTCGTTCAAATGATAGCCGGGTGTACAATGCAATATGTATGTTTTGCAACAAAGCAAGCAAGTATATCAAAGGAAGACAGTCTCGAGAAACATTAGTAAAATGCGTTGACTTTTAATTACGTGCTGACGAGACAATTAGAAAGACAGCAATTGAGAAGCAAGACGATAGGGTTCTTGCTATGGTTTCAAGGGAACTGGTGGCCGCAGAAGCACACTATCATAGGTCATGCTACAAAAATTATACCAGAATAAAAGATAGCAAACTGGATGAGAGAAGCACAGACAACAGCTGCAGTGATCCACAACTAGAGTATTATGCCAGCCTTGAATCTGAGGCATATGATATGCTCTTCACTTTTATCAGAGATGATTTACTTGAGAATCCCAAGGTAGTCAAGATGACCGATTTAAAGAACAGATTGCTTTCGTACATCAAGCAATTAGGCATTCAAGAGGTTAAAGACTCCACCAAAAAGCATATAAGACGGAAGCTAGAGGGAGAGTTTGGAAATTTGCTTCAATTTGAACAGCTTCAAGATGACAAGAGGCAGCTTATTGTGTACCCAGATAATCTGTCACGATTACAGCTCGCACGTGAAAATATGGAACTTCGGGACAGACAAGACTTGGCGAACAATTTCATGGACCTTTCCGTAGTTTCCCAGAATGCTTCATGATTCTGCGCGTGCAAGCGAGGTCAGGGGTAAAAAATATTTAGAATTGATCGTGTATTGAGGAAAATATGACTACTGTAACGAATCAAGAACAGAAGAAAAATATTTTCTTTGCTTGAGAATTTGCATCTATCTTTGTGATTCTTCTTACGCACTTTTAATTTAAAAGTCTAAGTTTTTTACTGAATTTCTTCATTCTCTCTTAATATTTTCGATCTATATTTATCCCTGACCTCGCTTGCACGCGCAGAATCATGAAGCATTCTGGGAAACTACGGAAAGGTCCATACACCATGGCCGCGCGCATGCGTAATACTCACTCGTATTCAATTTTGAGTCACTTCAAAATTACAGAGAAAACAGTGCAATTTGATTTAATTTTTGTCGTACCTCTTATATTACTACGGTTCCTCAATCTCCACAAGTCCCAAATCATTCTTACATACTTCGTCTCGCCCATGGTTCGTGTTTCTCTCATGTGGAATATGTGTAAAAGTGTTCCCATGAGTGCGATGAAAAATAGGTAAAATTAGATGCCGTACAGTTATTGTAGTTCAGAACATCTTTCAGGTGTTCGAGCTGATTTCCACAAGTCTGATTCGAAAGTTCAAGTGTCCATTTCAAATAACTCCTTAATAAAACCGCTTAAAATGTCCTCTTTGGTTGTTCCAAAATCATTTACAACTTGATAATTTATCGGTGATTATCCCATTGTTGTCCTTTTAGGTTTTTCCGTAGCGATACCTCTTGCGTTTGAAACACAATTGTGCGTTTGTGAACGATCTATTGGTAAATTGAGTATTACAACCTTGTTACAGAAAGATCAACGTTTCTGATGAAGTATGATTTATGGAGATCGGCGTTACTATGGCAACGCTGAGAGAGAATTCCTCTTTTTACAAATTATTTTAGGGAAATGCTCTTGTGATCTTATAGTGGGCATAATTGTCTCTAGTTCTAGTGAATACAAGCAAATTCTGTGAGAGCGTTTTTGAGATATCTTCGATGAAAGTTTTTGAGTATATAATTCAAGAGTAAATAAAGTAATTAAATCAATCACCTGAAATCCAAGTAAATCGGGCGTATCAAAACTCAATTTTAGTCTTCAATTGTTACAATGATATTGAACTACTTTTCTGGAAAAGTTGAGAGAAATCGCTTGCAATGATATCGGAAAATGTGAGCAAGTCATACACGATGAGGTGTTTACTTTGCTCTTGTTGTCCACCATTCGTTCTATTTTTACTAAAAAAGTCATAATTAAAAATGCCGTCGGTAAATTTTGTTTAAAATTGATTATGCTCAAATTTAGATTGTAGCTGAGATGTTCTTGTAAAATCAAGCTGATTGAAACATTTTAAGGCCGCCAAATATAAGCTTCAAATCAGAACATTTTTCAACCAGTTTTCTTAGAATAAAAACGTGTCATTTACGCGCCAGCAATGTCATCCGCTGACTGTATGAAATTGTTCGCCATGAACTGCTGGAAAAATCTGCAGATACCGGTCATGTTATCAAGAACGCTGCTCTACACTTGCGCAAGAGCATAAAAGATCAAGATGCAAGCACTTCGTGGCCTCCCAAGCCCTCCGAGCTGCAAGGAAGCGCTGTCTACAATCCTGACTGGTAACCTGGACATGATGCAAGACACATCTCCTCGAGTGCAACGTTTAATTAGTTCATTGGGCCAAGATCTTGTGTATGGATGGAGTAAGCTGTGGAAAGCAGAAGCCCCCAAAGCACATATTACTGCCTTATGCAATCAAATCTCTAACCAACAACGTAGAGCTGATACAAATGATAAATCGCTGTGGCCATGGGCTTCCATACTCACAGATTGAGGAGATTGACACAGCTTTGTGCTTGCAAAAAATGGCTAGAGCAACGGACGAGAGTGTACCACTACCCGAAAATATCCAACCCTTTGTCAACACAACATTGGCCTGGGATAACATCGACAGAATAGAGGAGACGCTTTCGGGCGCTGGTACCTCTCACAGAGTAAATGGAATTGCTGTGTATGAAGTACTAGTGCAGTCGGTCAAGATAAAATATGCTTTAGCTCTGACCAGGCACTTTATGCTAAAGCTGCAGAAGTCATTTGGAAAAAGAATGAGCAGTTTCGGGACATTGTTCCTAGAATGGGTGTGTTCCACACAATATGCACCTTGATATCAATTATTGGAAAGCGTTTCCAGGATGCTGGATTGAGAGACCTTTGCATAGAATCTGGAGTGATTGCTGAAGGTTCTGTCTCCGGAGTCCTGGATGGTCGTCGATATAATAGAGCCGTCCGATTCCATAAGCTGATGTATGAAGTATTTCTCCGCCTTGCATGGAAAGGTTTTCAATCGTGGTTACAGATGTTTCATGGAGACAAGATACACCTTGTGGAAGAAGTTGTAAACAATTTGGACGGCCTTTGCAGTAATGTATGCAGGAGTGAATTGGAAGAGGTGATGCAGAGTGCTTCATTATTTTGCCTCATAGACTGTTATTCAACGTGTACCTAGGCTATCTTCGTTATGACAATGGTAAGCTCTCAGCCTTCTGGATGTCGTATATTGACATGGTGGAGATCGTGCTTGGGCTTCTTAGAGGTTCCAGAGAAGGGGATTGGCATTTACATCTGTCGTCGATCAGAGCAATGATACCCTGGTGCTTCGCATATGACAATCTTAATTATGCAAGATACTTGTCAGCCTACCTCTCGCAGATGTCGCACCTCGACCAAGAGCATCCTGATGTTTATGAACATGTTATGTCTGGCGGATTTTCAGTTCAAATTGGAGCAGAAAACCCATTTGGAAGAATTCTAGTGGATCAAGCGTGCGAGGAAACGGTCAATAAAGACACTCAGACATCAGGGGGCACAAAGGGATTTAGTCTGAAGCCAGGAGCAATCTGCAGATACTACATGGTCGCTGAATACAGGAGCATATTCCTTAGACAGTTGAGAGACATGCTAGACTTGAAGACCCACTTTAACCATGCTGATCTACAAAGCACAAGAATATCTAGGGATGAAGCAGATGTCAAGGCACTGTTGGAAATGTTGGAGAGTAATTGGATCGACCCATTCTTCAGTGAACAACAAGACCTTGTCTGTCTATCAACTGGGAAGGTTGCTCCATCTGACGTCGAGGCAGATTTGCTACACGCCAGAGACACTGGAGGACAAGCTTACAGAGCATTCAGCGAGGAGAGAATTGAGAGCAGTCCACCCAAACAGAACTTCCACGATAAGTTATCCAAAAAGAAGCTGAAGACATTCAGTGCGCTTAATAAGAAGATGAAGGTTCGTAAAGAAATTGGCAAAGAGATCATCTTGAGAGCAGATCGCATGTTATTTGGACAAATGGTAGTTATTGCGGAGAGCAGAAATCTGAAGATGAGCACAGGCAGCCCAACCATTCATTTTGAGGCTACTAATTATAAATAATTCAATAAAATGATATTTGCGTCTTTTTTTGATGGGTTTCCTGTGGTAGAGAGCGCGCGCGCGCATATATAATACGTATGTCGGACATGGGTTCCCTTACCCTGGTTCCAGATCTCAAAACCTCTGGCACCCAGGGTAGGGTTCCCTGTGTTGAGTAACGTATAATGTTGGGCTTCCTGTGTGCGTCCCGCAAGAAGCGCCCGCAGAGAGTGCATATTTCATGTTTCAATAAACAAGGTATGAAACTCCAGTCACGTGACAAATACGTTTTTGCTCCTAATTTTGTCATTGTGATGTGAAAATTCAATTTTTCTTCGAATAACTAAACTTTACCGTATTCTCTAAACACTTTGTAAGTGTCAGTCGTCTAACTTCAACGTACGCTGAGAAACTAAATTTTGAAATTTTGAACGTGATGGCCTGATGTGCGCCGCATGTATGTGGTGCACTTTTCCGTGAAGGAGTCGGAATTTACCTTCGATTAGGCATCGACAAGCGCTCGGCAAATCTGAACTGTGCTCTTTTTGGCAAGTTTTAATATTTATATGTTCACTAAATATAAGTCAAAACATCTACAATATACTTTATTTGTTTTCTGTTTTGACTTCTGTAAAGTATTTGTTTTGTATTTTGAATTTTATCGATTAAAGTCTTCAAAATTGACGCATTGTGTTTTATAAATGCTGAATAGTCTCAATATTTAGTACTGCACAACACATTTGCTATCAGTGCTTATAAACAAAATGACAAACAAACGTATTTATTACAACAATAAGTTTACTAGCTTTTTACACAATGTTTTGCCGTTCTTTCTGTGCAATTTATTCACTAACTTATATTGATCAGTAATAGGATGGATAAATAATAACAATTAAATAAATATTAAACACAATCGACAAGTTGTGAATGAGTGAATAACAAACATCCGGCAGTTGGAAGCGATAAGCTTACTTACGTTCTTACGAAAAATACGGTTAAAATTACTCTGTGTTTCTCTCAGATGATAGTATTATTTGCTAAATGTGTAGTGCTATTTCAATGACAATAACGAACAACTGTTAATATTTTAGTTCACGGCAGCTTCACGAGTCCATCGCTATTCATGTCTCCGATGTCAGTGAATAAGCCCTTTCACGGTTTTTCGCCGCCATTATGAATTGGGGCAAACTTGGCAAAATTTCAGATAGAAATCTGGATCACTTTGACTTGCCGTAAATCCGCTCGAGTTTGTTGGATTTTCAAAATTTAAACTTCGATAATCAGCAGGCATGCATGTCAGTTGTCGGACTGAAAATTAGACCAATGTAGCTGTTTTAACTACCTTTTACGAGTCAATCTTCTTTTCACGAATGTATCTTAATATTTCGAGCTAATTTGCATATTCACATGCCGAACGTTTTATTTTGAAAACCAAAATCTTTTTTTCTCGATTTGTAGCCTTCCAATACCCATCATATTATAGGACATAAATAAGAAAGAACACTTATTTTCTAAAATGGTAAGTTTTTGAAAATCAAACGAAATCGAGCGGAGTTACGGCAAGTCAAAGTGATCCAGTTTTCTATTAATTTTGCCGAGTTTGCCTCAATTCAAAATGGTGGCGAAAAACCGTGAAAGGGCTTATTTGAGCATTCGTCTAATATTTTTGCTTCAGATGGTAATTATGCTGTGTTAGCGTTCCCTTGTGTCAGAAGAACTATAAGTAAAGTACAAAATCACGTCAAACACTTTCTAGATGAGACCGTCAAACTGTTTTTAAAAACAGATAAAGTAAAGTACCATCAGTCAGTTGAGAGAGGTTCCTTGTTGAAGTGTATTTCTGACTGACAACTACACAAGTCAAACAGCTCAGTCCTGCATATAATTTATGAAAAAAACTGATTTGTTGAGGAGTATTAAGCAGCCCTTCTGCCCTAGTATAGGCAAGTCCTTTCATTAGAGAACATTTAGAGCAAATACTACGTAAAAACCATGACAAAAATACTTTTAGTTCAGCTTTAATACTTTTCAACAAAACTTTCTCACGTGTCGAGCTCAACCTATCCAAAGTTTCTCCACTATTCAAAATGAAAAAGGACTACTTTAAAACCGTCGAATTTCTTCTAAATTTACTTAAAGTTGACATGAATTGTGAACTTCTAAACTTACCATGACTTCACCCTGGGTACCCCCCCCCCCCCCCCCCCCCCCGGGCCTGTAGCGCACGACGACTTCGGCTCTTCGGTTCACAGAAAAGTGCACCACATACATGCGGCGCACATCAGGCCATCACGTGACTGGAGTTTCATACCTTGTTTCAATTATGCACTCTGCGGGCGCTTCTTCGTAACGCACACAGGAAGCCCAACATTATACGTTACTCAACACAGGGAACCCATGTCCAACATACGTATTATATATGCGCGCGCTCTCTCTCTACCACAGGAAAACCATCAAAAAAAGACGCAAATATCATTTTATTGAATTATTTATAATTAGTAGCCTCAAATTGAATGGTTGGGCTGCCTGTGGATGAGTGATGTTTTGGCCCACCCCCTTGGACCAAGGAAAACTAACAAGTCTGTACTGGCCAAAGAGCTTCAGAAGAATGTTCCTCCAGCTAGCAGAGCAAATTACTGGGCCATCTGCTTGTATCATCGATGGCATGAGTGTTGTCCAAAGACTCAAAGGTGACCACAAGACATTTTCAGAAATTGCAGATACTCTTCTGTGCATGGTGAATATCCAGAAAGTGAGCGAATCGATGTTAACAGAACCACTGTTTCTGGAACACAGTTCAGAAATATAACTTCTGGACATAAAGTACAGCAGTGGAAAAAGTCCATAGCCGATCCGAGCAACAAGACTGCCTTGACATCATTCCTATCAACAGAATGGCAGCAGGATAACTACAGAACAAAGCTAGGAGACAAAATCTTGTTCGTTACATCTGAGGAAGAATGCTCCAGGATAACCGCAGACAAGGTAGAAAAAGCGGAGGAACTGAAGTCGACACAGGAGGAAGCAGACACACGTCTTCTATTTCATGCAGATCACGCAGCTAGGGCAGGCTACGAGTCAGTCATCATTGCATCAGAGGATACGGATGTCTTTGTACTTTGCCTTGCGTTTAATGCCGCTATCCCTTGTTCCATGTATCAGAAATGCGGAACACAAACACGAACAAGATATGTCGACATTAGAAAGGTTGTACACGCACTTGGCGAGTCATTCTGCAATTCTCTCCCAGGTATGCATGCATTCGCTGGGTGTGATACGGTTAGCGCGTTTGCCGGACGTTGTAAAGTTGGTGCGATTCAGAATCTCAAGCACAACATGCCATTACATGATATATTTCAGCAGCTTGGAGTGCGATGGGAGCTATCAGAGGAACTTTTCTGTAATTGGCTAACACTGAGGATGTGAACGAACTGAGAAACAGGCTGTTTTGTGCCAAGAAAGGGGCTCTGGACTCGAATCAACTTCCTCCTTGTGCTGACTGTCTGCATAAGCACTGTCAGCGTGCCAACTACCAAGCAAGAATATGGCAACAAAGTCTTGTTGGATGTCCTGATGTTCCATCTCCGGTTGGATCAGGCTGGTGTATGGATGATGATGGCGATGTTCAAAGTCTTGTGCTAGATTGGATGGATGGCGATCCAGCTCCAAAAGCTGTATTGCAACTGTTGTCCTGCAGATGTGTGCGCTCTTGCAAGCTGCCTGATTGTTCGTGCCTGATGAATGGACTGAAGTGCACTGACATGTGTAAACTTAAAGATTGTCAGAACCGCCCAAACGAGGAAAGTGATGATGGGGAGGTCTCAGATGATGATTCAGATGATGAGTGATTGAACAATATATAAAATATTTTTTTTTTTTTTCTTTTGTATTTATTTTACACGTGCATGAGGGGTCTAGTGGTCCACATGTTATTGATAAAGCCATTAATCATAAGGTAATGACAAGTATATCGATGATCGAGAGTAGCAGCTCATGTCTACAATCGTAGTTTACAATATATTTACAAAGTTATACTTAAAAAAAGTAGTCGTAAAAGCGCAAATGGAGTGTAAAACAGTTATATAATCATAAAGCAGTTATAGACATAGAGCATTAAGTATGTCGTTATGCAATGCTTTTGAGTGGCATACACCATGGGAAGTCTGGAAAGGAAGTTAATAGCAAAAAAGTAAAAGTGACATTCCATGGTATGCCTTTCAAAAGGAAACATTGCATAACAATTTTATTCCTTGCCATACAAAATACTGATAGTTAAACTCAATGCAACAATGCATGATGGGAAGAATGAATGGAATTACAATTTACAACGGCTTTTGAGTATTGTGATTGTCTATATATTAGATAGAAAGAATACTGAACTGAACCCATTATATGTCTTAAATCCGATTGTTATATTTGTGCTGGTATGTATGTACAGTTACAAATACTATATTGTCCATGCCGCGATCACAATTGAAGTAACCTATACTAAAGTGACTCTATTTGATCCAATTTGCCTTGGATTATAGAAAGCGATCCGGATCTGGATCTCAAACTGCATGTGACTTAGACAACTAACGCCAATATTTCTACGTACCAAATAAATATGAACAAGTTGTCAGGATTGTGGTTAAAGTGATGTTGTTATTATTCACCTTTGCGGGGGGTCTTATGACTTATTGTCGATTTTTTGCAAGCAAATAAATAATGTCCTGTTTTACCTGCGCACAAATAACAAAACCTTCAATTATATACATCAAATTATCAAAGAGCCTTAAAATGCAATTAAAATTAGATAATAATCTACAATTTTTACCTACACCAGTGATTTATACACCAAATCACGTTACCATAGCAACCAAATGTCACTCGCTGATCTCTATTTGGGCTAATATTGTAGACTAACATATTCAGAAGTCAATCATCAACAAAACATGTCATTACAACACAAATAGACATAGTAAATTAAGTACAAGTTATCAGAGATAACAATGGAGAGATATTGCCAAAACGTACAATCAATGGGTCTGAGGGGTGTATACATAATGCCTTGAAATCCAATGAAAGCTACTCTGCGGGCGCGTCCTGCGGGACGTGCACAGGAAGCACAACATAGGACGTTACTCATAGAGCGCGCGCGCTCTACCACAGGAAACCCATCAAAAAAAGACGCAAATATCATTTTATTTGATTATTTGGTAGCCTCAAAAGCAATGGTTGGGCTGCCTGTGGCGCGTCCTGCAGGACGAGCACATAATACGTATTGCGTGTGCGCTCTTCCACAGGAAACCCATCACAAAAAGACGCGCGCATGCAAATATCTTTTTATTAGCCTCAGAAGCAATGGTTGGGCGGCCTGTGCCCTATTCTGCATTTCTGATCTGCGGGCGCGTCTTGCTGGACCAAGGGAGCACGGCAGAAACTGGGCTGCCTGTGGTGATGACGCGTTTTGCGGTTTTTGGTTATTGCGCGCGCGGGCTCATCAGTATATTGGGATTCCTGTGGTTCACGCTGAGGTTTTTGCGGTTATCCACAATATGATAGCGCGGGCTCATAAACAAAGAAAACGTAACGTTTTCTTTAAAACAGCAAGAGAAGTCCTCACTACTTTTCCCGGTACTTTTGTAGGATAGCACCATCAACAACAACAAACTCAGTCTTTTTACGCTTGATGAAACAATAAACTCATTTCGTAAGCCGGTAAGGCATTTTTTCGCCTCTACGCTAAACTGAACATACAAACAAATGATAAAAGTCAAGAAAAAAATATGCAGAAAATTGTATTTTTCACTTACAGACCTTTTATACATGGTATCAGGAGGAAGGGGGTGAAATTAGCATTTTTGACCGACTGATAGTTACCAGTGCGGCAGGTACAAAACGCAGACTGGAATCTGCAGACTAGAATCTGCAGACTAGAATCTGCAGACTAGAATCTGCAGACTAGAATCTGCAGACTAGCAATGAAATTCAAGGAAAAGACTTGAAAGTTGAATGACCGAATAAATACATTCATCGCTTAATTAAGCTTATAGCTCGGCGAAACTGTGTCATAATTGTATAAATTAAATATAATACCAGCATATCCAACTGTCTTGTGAACTTTCAAACATCTAGTATTGAGATAACAGTCTCCTGAGCGTATTTACTTGAGCTACATGAAGCTGAGTCCTAGTTAGAGATCGAAATCACGACTCACATTCGATAACGGGCCAAGCACTCGGTCGCCATTATCGTCACACAACAGACGAAAACCACAGGAAGCCCAATTCCCCCAGTCTGCATTTTGTCCCTGAGGGGCCTCCAGGTACAAAACGCAGACTGGAACAAAATTGCCAGAAAATTGCCAGAAAGTATGAACAAAACTCACCGCATACCCATATAGCAAATATATGGGATTACACCTCCCCAGTGTTTTATTCAGGGTTTGCCCCCCCCCCTCCCCCCCCCCCCCCCCCCTCAATTTCAGAATCACTAATAAATATTACGCTTTGTTTATAGAATGTATCTACCAGTATTTTCAGTTGTTTATTCTGAAAATGAGAACTGTCTTACAACAAGACTAAGCTCAATATTTCAGAATCAAGCTTGATTTTAGAATTGATACAATTAATATACAATGATCTCATTCTCACTGTTGTTCAATGCAGAAAATGGTAATTGCATGCATGTTCTTAGTAATTAAATAATACAACATATGCTATAAGAGCAAGACTATTAACCAGTTGAACTGAAAACCTTGAAATTTCTGGGAATTTTTGATAACTATATGCTTTGGAATCAACTGAAAATTGTTAGTAATTATAGACCATGTTAATAACATAATACATATAAAATATAATTAATAGAGTGATGGCACTTAACCCGTGAAACAGATATTGGCCAAGTAGATATTACTAGACACTTATAATTCCATTGATTTCTTTTGATTTGACTATTAATCACTAATTATTCGATTTTGTTTCACGGGTTAGAGTGATTCCAATAAACCTGGCCACCACTAATTAGCTGTCAGTGTTTATTAGATGCAAATTAAGAAACAAAAGAAAGCAAAAGAGTGATCGAGTGTCTAATAGTGTGTATTGGTGTTGTTAGTAATTGCCCAGGTGTATTGGAATCACACTCTAAGTGCCACAACTCTAATATTAAATAATAATATCAATTAGTAATAAGCTAATAAATATACTAATTAATAAATCATAGAAATTAGCTTAATAAGCTACTTGGCTGGGCAGTTTGTTCCACTCCTGTTACAAGGTTCTTGGAAATAATGAGTATTAAAAAAAGCATGTATATATGTTATGATTGTGTCTTCGGATTTTGGGCTTCCTGTGGTGTACATGTGCTCAAAGATTAAGAAACGCAAGAAATTCGGTTACAAATCAACCTAAGCGCAGCAGGTTATAGTTTACTCTAGCTTTCTATAGATATTTCGTATTTCTAAAGTAATATTTATCTCAAATTTTAAGCTTTGAAAAATTTCGATTTTGCGAACGAGGTAAATTACAGTGCATCGTGTCCTTATTTTGTACACAACAACTTTGGAGGCAAAGATACAAAGATCCAGAGCATGTACACCCACTATATTCAACACAGTCGATGATTATAACCTTCTAAGCAGAACCTCCTTTTTTGAAGTAACCATTACTTAATTTAGCTTCTCTAGAAAGCCGAGACCTTCACCCGGTCGAAAGATTTCGCTCTCCATTTTGGTGACCATCAAGACTAAAACTCCGAAAAACACAATTAATCCTTGCATTACTTTTATCTCGGTAGAGATATTCTTACACATTAATACCTCTAGATACTAAAAATATATACATGTAGACTGCACATGATCTGAACAGAATGTTGAGCGTTTTGTAGTCGGTATCAAGAAGACCAGATTGGCCGCCATACTGCAGCTAGCTGTGACGTCACTCTGGTTACTATGAGTCGGCCACTTTTGAACAATAGAGTCACCTCCTCCCTCCTGCATGGTATACATTTCGTCGTCGCAGGGTGGATCGCCGTCGGCCTCGTCGGCCTCCATGTTTTTCTCCCTTCGAAACTGTTCGTATAACCGTCGGCCTCCATGTTTTTCTCCGTACGAAACCCGGGCTGTTCCTAGCAACGGCGATGTTCCTAGCAATCTGACGCGGATGGTCGAAAGGGTCTTACAAGTTTCACTGCCCGTCACTTTATTTAGGCAGCCATATTTATTCAGTATTGATGAATTGATGAGCCCGCGCGATCTTATTGTGGAAAACCGCAAAAACATCAGTAATAGCCACAGGGATCCCAATATACTGATGAGTCCGCGCGCGCAATAACCAAAAACCGCAAAACGCGTACGCGTCATCACCACAGGCAGCCCAGTTTCTGCCGTGCTCCCTTGGCTGGACGCGCACAGGGAGCCCAACATAATACGTATTCCGCGCGCGCTCTACCACAGGAAACCCATTAAATAAGATGCGCGCATTAAAAAAAATATTTTTTATTAATTATAAGTAGCCTCAGAAGCAATGGTTGGGCTGCCTGTGTCTCTCCCCGCTGTTTTGTGTACACACGCGCGACACGGACCAACCACGGATCAATCAACAGCGGTATTTAAGTCATGTGATTGAGCTTGCTAACATTCGCGTGTTCATAAGGATTTTTTCATTCACTATGGTCCGTACGGGAAGTTATGGACCGCTAATTGACCAATCACAATCCACCAATTTTTGCCATACAATAAGTTCTAATATCCAGTTTATTTTTCAGACACAGTTGAACATTGATTCTTCCCTTGAATGGTCTAAATATGATGAACGATTATTGGAATGTATTCAACAAGATGACCTTTCAAAACTCAAGTAATTGTTATTTCTATATACATTATAGCTATTGTAAAAATGAAATGCGCTTATTGTTTTGTCAAGTTTAATGCTAAAATAGGACTCTCAACCAATCACAGTGATTGGGAAGGCTGAAAACAGTGGTGGGCCAATGGCCCATCAATTGCTACATTTATGGGCCATAAATTTTCTAAAGGGGCCATCGCTCTTAAAACCGGAAGTCAAAATGACCCAAAAAACTTTTTTTTCGAAATAGTATCCATGTTTTCCCTTTTTGATATCTAAAATAGCTTTCTGAACATGTTTTCGATTTTCAACTGATTTTTGATGTTGAAAAGCGCAAAAAGCAGCGGTTTTTAAAGAAACGAACTCTCATTATAGTACCCAGTCTCCCCTGGAAATTCAAAATGGCGGCCAAATTTTCGATTTTTACGGCAAAATATCTCCGAAACGAAGACGTGGACCCACGTTTTTTTGAAATTGTAATGCGTCCCTAAGGCCCCAAAGAAAATATTTTTTTGCGCCGTACGATCTAAAAACGTGCCAATGGCGCATGGCGCACGTCCTTCCCTATCACTGCAATCAGATTCGAGGAAATTGTAATAGTTATATAGGATTAATTATCATTCGACTCATTTCTATCCGCAGTTTTGATTGGCTGAAAGACCTGCAAATAACTGTGTACAAATAACGGTCTGAGCATGCGCAGTGAAGATTAAGCAATGTTCTCTGCAAATAACGATCTGCACATGCGCACTATTGATCATCGTTTCAGTAGTATTAGGCCTCCATTTGGATTAATTAGCAATTATTAGACGAGTTTGTTGTACAATTATGCGCAAGCTCTTAGTACAATTATGCGCGCGCCAGCTCTTAGTACAATTATGCGCGCGCCAGCTCTTAGTACAATTATGCGCCAGCTCTTAGTACAATTATGCGCCAGCTCTTAGTACAATTATGCGCCAGCTCTTAGTACAATTATGCGCCAGCTCTTAGTACAATTATGCGCCAGCTCTTAGTACAATTATGCGCCAGCTCTTAGTACAATTATGCGCCAGCTCTTAGTACAATTATGCGCCAGCTCTTAGTACAATTATGCGCCAGCTCTTAGTACAATTATGCGCCAGCTCTTAGTACAATTATGCGCCAGCTCTTAGTACAATTATGCGCCAGCTCTTAGTACAATTATGCGCCAGCTCTTAGTACAATTATGCGCCAGCTCTTAGTACAATTATGCGCCAGCTCTTAGTACAATTATGCGCCAGCTCTTAGTACAATTATGCGCCAGCTCTTAGTACAATTATGCGCCAGCTCTTAGTACAATTATGCGCCAGCTCTTAGTACAATTATGCGCCAGCTCTTAGTACAACTATGCGCCAGCTCTTAGTACAACTATGCGCCAGCTCTTAGTACAATTATGCGCCAGCTCTTAGTACAATTATGCGCCAGCTCGTAGTACAATTATGCGCCAGCTCTTAGTACAATTATGCGCCAGCTCTTAATACAATGATGCCTTATTATTTCCACATTTTGTAATAGGTTTTTAAGTTTTTTTCTATCAATATAATTTCTTGTTAGGGAGGACTTTACATGGGACGCTTGTCCTGTTGTCCTTCCCTTCAACAAGCTGTACTTTGATTTCGTTTGATTTTAATGTTTTGTGGGTTGTAAGTGTTACAATATTGTTTAGTATTTGAATAAAGTATTATTATATTATTATAATCTAGTTGTAAAGCTATCCAATCAATCAATCAATCAATCAATCAATAAAAAGAAAAAACCTACAGGATCAGCAGGATTTATTGAAGGAGTGGTTTCTCGTAGCGTGTGCGTACTATTGTGTGTTATAAGTATTAGTTGGATACTTGAACTATCAGCCAGTCAAAAGATGATGACAATTTGTCATAAATGGTAGCTTTTTTCGATATATTTTGAGTGTAAAAAGTAATAGATTTATTTGCTACCAGCATGTGTTGCTTTGTTATTGTTGTCTGATACAACAGCCTCGTTTATTGACAAAACATTCACTTTTGTGACCAAAGTAAAAGCGAAGCCATTTCGCTTTGCTCGTAGGTGAATAACCAAGGATATTCCGAGATTAAGTAGCCAATTAGAGCGCGCGAAAAGTACTATTCCCTTGTGTGTTATTTTTCAAATGTGGGTTATTGACAAGTATATAATTCTGTACTATTGATACAGCTTGCAATCATTATTTAATTTGCTATTCATTTTTTAAAAGGTCTACACTTGCCAAGAAAGGTGTTTCTGTTGTCAAACTCAGCCCAAATGGAACCACAGTGTAAGAATCTGTAATTACAATTAATTAAGTTAACAATTATTCGCCGAAGGCGAAGTGATTATCGGAGATTATAACCCATCGATAAATTTTCGCGCGCGCCCATTGGTCAAAACGTGATTTCACTGGACGGATGTCAGGTCCATAGCTCATATGAAACTCGCGCGCTGATTGGCTGAGAAGCTGAATTCAACGATATATAGGGATCCCGTGCCTTGTTTATTTTCTCCTAACATTTTTCACGTTCATTTGACCTTTCGTCCAAACTGACTTCAAAAGAAAGGCAAAAAAAGTAGACAAGGTTTCCAAAATGGAAAGTAAAGGCAAATAGGTAGTTTGAAAAGTAAATGATAATTGTTTTGAAATGCAAAGTTGACGTACGCTTTTCTTCAAGTGTCTTCTCAACTAAAAACTAAACTGTCTAAGCTGAACACGAAAGCAAAGCAAATCGTTAAATCTGGCTTTAGCATCTCTAATACTTAGGGTGCGTTCGATTGACCTTATTCCGGAATAGGAATAATTTCAGATTCTGGGGCAGACGGATGACGTCATTATTCCGGAATATTCCAACCATTCTGCTATGATGAGCTAGCCTCCTAAAGCAGACCCGTGTCCAGGCTTCAGTTTTACTTCGCTGGCCACTGGATCTGCTTAGCCCGCGTTTCATCCGAACAAACCCTCGTTTAGTCCGTCTGCGTAACAGCGACCAATAACGTGTTCTGAGAACCCCAACGGACTTTCTGGATTTATAAAGTAGATGCTGATTGGCTCGTGATGATGCTCGTTCTAACGCGAATTCTCATTGGCTCTTTAGCTCGACCTGCTCGAATTTCACTGTTCACGTGTTATTTGAAGTACAAGATCTATAAAAGCTTTCTTCGAAAGTGGAAATTCGTAAGCTTACCAATGGGCTGTGGAAAACCTCTTATATTCCAATGTTAATTGCCGATAGGACATCCTCAATATGGAAGGCCTCGTGACTAACGAGAGACGTCTGCGTTTCTTCAACTACATCAGAAACACATTCTCAAGCTACACACATAACGGCCGTCTGAAGTGTTTAAATGACGAAGGAAGCAGAGAAAGAGTTTGAAGTTCTAGACGGACGTTGCATGTTGCCTTTCCTTCGACTACAAAGAATAAAATACGGTCTGTTGTGGGGTCTGTTGTAAGTTTATTTTACTAGTCTTTGGTGTCGAGGTGTGCGGAGAGTCCCGCGGGGGTTGAGTGAAGCAAGACACTTTCTTATCTACACACAAAACAGCCTTCTGAAACCAACGATCCTTTTCCTGAAACTAATAAAAAACCTATTTTAACTACTATATTACTGTTGACAATCTCTTTGTGGCATATATAAAATACGTACAATCCATCGATCAATATTCAAATCAGTCAAATCACAACGGTCGACAGTTCAAAACATCCGGTACAAGAGACTGGATCGAGCTAAGGAGCCAATGAGAATTCGCGTTAGAACGAGCATCATCACGAGCCAATCAGCATCTACTTTATAAATCCAGAAAGTCCGTTGGGGTTCTCAGAACACGTTATTGGTCGCTGTTACGCAGACGGACTAAACGAGGGTTTGTTCGGATGTAACGCAGGCTAGGTCTGCTCAGTTGAACCATACATTCCTTTCCAGTGGATTAGCCAATCAGAACGAACCTCTTAAATCTGTGGTGGTGCGGACTTTGACCTCTATGGACTTCCACGAACAAACATCACGTGAACTGACAGTTCGTACTGGAGTTTGAAGAGTGTTTTCAAGCTAGCGATGTGATGTTTTCAAAATTCAACAGTTGAATATCCACCAGCAAAAGTCAATCGATCCGAGCGATTTATTTTGAACAAAAGGATTTGTTCGTCAACTTCCGACTGGTCATGGAAAGTCATTACTGATATATCAAGCATTGAAACTGATCTATGACAACGGTACACACGATTCTGGTCATTTATTCACTTTAGCAAAGCAACTTCTGCAGACCGACAAAGAGTTACCGTATTCATAATACGAGTGATTTCATTGGCTAGTTCAATGGGCGTAAAACAATTGGAAAGGAATGTATGGTTCATCTGAGCAGACCCAGTGGCCAGCGAAGTAAAACTGAAGCCTGGACACGGGTCTGCTTTAGAAGGCTATGATGAGCAGAATGTTTGGAATATATTCCGCTTATTCCGGAATCGGAACAGACTCAATTGAACGGACATTCCGTATTATTCCAAGTATTCCTATTCCGGAATAAGGTCAATCGAACGCACCCTAAATATATTGGATGTAGAGAAATCTCAGAACAGCGAAATAAGAGTCGAAGTTTGAAAAAGAGACCACGAAATACAACGACAACAAATCATGGCGAACGAAATACAATTTCAGACCGGCTCGGTGAGTGAGTAAGCTTATACAGCTATTTCAAAAAAGGTTGGTGAAGGTTTTGTTGCATGTTGCATCTTACATCTTGCATACCAAGCCCGAAATGTATTGTGGATCATATATAAATAATGTCAGCATGCACATACAGAAGAAAATATGCCGGCTCTATATTGCGAAGACAAAGTTTGAGAAAATTCCCAGAGTCCACATTGTTGTGACCTTTCGTTGCTTCCATTCACATCGCCCATACTGCATTTCGGGCTTGGTATGCAAGATGCAACAAAACCTTAACCAACCTTTTTTGAAATAGCTGTATACCTAAATCTTCTATTTTAATAGAAGATTAAATTTCGGGGGGTCTTAGGGGGTCACTTATTAGAAGAGGGGCGCTTATTTAATTTCCTAAACCAAACACTCATATTCTCTTACCATATTTCGTAAACTTTATTATCAACTTAGCACGGAGAAACGAAGCCAATATGTATAGGTAATAGGACTACATGCTGTCCAATTTGGAAATAATTGGATGAAAAAAAATCCGAGGACTGCCAAAATTGGACGAGGCCGTAGGCCGTACGGCCGAGTCCAATTTGGCAGTCCGAGGAATTTTTTGAATTCAATTCTTTCCAAATTGGACAGGCATGTAGTCCTGTTACTTGTTAATTAACTAATCGTGTCTAATGATTATGTATTAGGTACGATTAGAAACTAATCGTGCCTAATGATTATGTATTAGGTACGATTAGAAACTAATCGTGCCTAATGATTATGTATTAGGTACGATTAGAAACTAATCGTGCCTAATGATTATGTATTAGGTACGATTAGAAACTAATCGTGCCTAATGATTATGTATTAGGTACGATTAGAAACTAATCGTGCCTAATGATTATGTATTAGGTACGATTAGAAACTAATCGTACCTATTGATTATGTATTGTAGTGTCGTTGATATACGTCATGTCATCAATGTAAATTAGCAAGCACATGTTAGAATCGGAGAACGAGAGTTAGTTGTGCGTGTGTGTGTTTGACACTGGAATCAAAGGATCTTTAACAACATTATATCTGGCGACGAGCGATAAAAGTTAACACTCCGAAACTCAACTCAAGTACAAGAAACGTTCCACAAAGAAACTGTCAAGCAAGAACTCGTTGAACACGAGGTAACCACGTATAAATATTCGTAAACAAGATGGCTATCTCTCTACCGAATTTCCCAGCGTTTGAAGTACACATCGACAGCAATGTAGGCCCTAGATGGGAAAAAGGGCTCGCTCGATTTAATAGATTACTCATTGCCATGAAAATCTCCGACAAAAAGCAGAAACGTGCAATGCTTTTACACTACGCCGGCCCCGACGCCGATGAAATCTTCGATACGCTTCCAGACACAGGAGAAGACGATGATTTCGACAAAGCCATCGAAAAACTCAACCAATACTTCTCGCCCAAAACCAACACTACCTACGAGGTCTGTACAGCCCCGCAAATGATCGCGGCCCGCAAATGATCCCAGGCCCGCAAATGATCCCCAAACTAAGCCCGCAAATGATCCCGGCCCGCAAATGATCCCCGATGAGTTCCGCAAATGATCCCCAGTAAAACTTGCACTGGTGGGATACAAGTTGAGAGATTTTGAAAATTAATTAATTAATTAATTAAAATAAAGCCTGAAAAGAAATCCTGAACAGATATATGGTAGAAAATTTATTATCAAGACGATTTTAAACCTCGTGACACTAATTTGTTACTGATTCGACGGTCTGTCCAAGTCTAAAGAGAAAGCCGCAGACAAGTATGAATACATGGCTAGTTTGCTTGGGCATCAAGCTGAAATTCACTATCACAATCTCAAGGCAATGGTGTCTTCAAATGGAGACATAGCAGAGGAGCTCAAGCAAAAGTACGGAGAATATCGAAGGGATTACTTCCGTAGAAATCTGCCCAAAGTGTGGGAAAGAGTTCGAAAGCTATTCAAAGGGAGTATTTGAGAGCACGAGGGGAAGTTTACAGGTGTATTCCGACGACAATGAGTTCTGTGATAACTGCACAAAAGTTGGTTGTTATACTTGACACTGAGCCAGAATAACACTTTTCTTTGACGTTGATTGAGTTCGTTACTGTTATAATATCATAATAATGATGATTTATATAGCGCCAGATTATCAAAAATATATTGAGTTTTGCAAGAACACTAATAATATGGTTATGATTATTATATGATTATTAGTTTTACATAAATGTTGAATATTGAAAAATAAATTTGCTTTGATATTTCTTTGACTATTATACTTGAATCCCACACCAGTCCCGAGTTCCAGTCCTAGTTTTACTGGGGATCATTTGCGGGCCTCATTGGGGATCATTTGCGGGCCGGGATCATTTTGGGGATCATTTGCGGGCCTCATCGCGGCTCATTTGTGGGCCGGGATCATTTGCGGGTCGGGATCATTTGCGGGGCTGTACAGGACTATAACTTTAGACAAGCCAAACAGAAAGAAGGAGAAACGCTGGATAGCTTCCATACAAGGCTGAGACAACTATCAAAATACTGTGCATTTCCAGACACCGACAAAGAGATCAAAGAGCAAATTATTCTGAGCTGTTCTTCAAACTCTCTACGAAGAAAAGCCCTTCGAGACGATCTTGATCTGGTCAATCTACTCAAACATGGAAGAGCTCTTGAGCTAAGCGAAACCCAAGCCAAAGAAGTCGAGAAAACTGAAGCGGCGGTAAATGCGATAGGATCAAAGAAGGAACGAGAACCATTCACGCCAAATAAAGGTACGTTAAGGCCCGGGAGGGGGGTACTCCTGGAAATTTAGGATAGGGGTGTGCCCCCGGGATGGTCGAAACCCTGACCCTATTTAAGGATGAATAATTGGAAAATTCATACCCTTTCCAAGGATTTGTCACTGAAATATAGACCCAATTTAAGGAAAAAGTTAATAGTGCATACGCTGGCTGTTACGCTAAGCGGATTTTTTAGTCAATGTAAAAAAAGTGTACCCAAATTAAAGATCGAACATTTTATTTTATGGTGAAAAAGCAAAATATGGTACCCCATTTAAGGATCTGGAAGTTCAAAAACTATACCCTATTATAGCCCCCGGAGGGGGGGGGGGGGGGGGGGGGGGGGGGGGGGGAAAGCCAGCCGCACCGCCAAGTCAGACAACGTCATACAACCGTTACGCACCAAACAAGACAGAAAAATGCGGAAACTGCGGCGGAGACTTTCCACACAGAGGAAAATCTGCAACTCGTGTGGCAAGCTAAACCACTTTGCACGAGTCTGTAGATCGAACCCAACCAGTAGAAACACCGTGAGAAATGTCACGCAAGAAAACGTCACGCAAGACGACGACGAATATGAGTTATACGCCTATACAATTGGAAACAACGCAAGAAACAAAAAGTCGCCCATGTGCCAACTCCAAGTTAATGGAAGGAAAATACAACTGATGATAGACTCTGGAGCGTCAGTTGATCTCATCGACGAAGTGACTTTCAAAGAAATCAACAAAGATAACCGCAAGAAGCTTGAGAAAACAAACCACCGCATCTACTCCTATGGAACTGACACCCCCCTACCCGTTCTTGGAACAGTCACAGCTGAGCTTAAATCCAACACCAACAGTGTAACTGCTACCCTACACGTAGTTAAAGGCAAAACAGGAAACTCCTAGGATTCGACACAGCACAAAATCTTGGTCTACTGAGAATCATTAACCAGGCCTCCATTGATGACCCACTTGTCACCAAGTCCTCCATTTACGAAGAGTATAAATGCTTGTTTGAGGGTGTTGGAAAGGTGAGAGACAATGTCGTCAAACTGCACATTGACCCCGACGTAAAACCAAAACAACAACCGCACCGCAGAATCCCTTTTCACGTGAGAAAAGAGAGCTTGAGAGGTTAGAAAAGCTAGATATCATTGAAGAAATCACTGGTCCCACGCCATGGGTGAGCCCGATCGTAGTTGTTCCAAAGAGTTCTGGAGAGGTGCGCATATGTTTCGACATGCGAGAGGCCAATAAAACAGTGGAAAGAGAAAAACATCTTATGCCGACAATCGACGACCTCGTGGCCGACCTAAACGGAGCTACCGTTTTCAGCAAGCTTGATCTTTCTTCGGGGTACCAGCAGCTAGAACTGGACCCAGAGAGCCGCCACATAACGACCTTCAGCACACACGTTGGCCTTAGAAGGTACAAGCGTCTGATGTTTGGAATAAACGCAGCATCTGAAATTTTTCAAAATGCGATAGAGCAAATACTTCCAGGCCTTCCAGGCTCCAGGAACATTTCAGACGATATCATTGTTTATGGCAAGAACCAAAAGGAACACGACAAGAATCTACGACAAGTCCTCGAGAGACTTATGCAACACAACGTTCGCTTGAACAGAGACAAGTGCAGTTTCTCAAAGAACGAAATCAAGTTCTACGGACACATCTTCAGCAGCGAGGGAATTAAACCCGACCCCAGCAAAATCGAAGCAATTAACAACATGAGCCAACCAACAAACGTCAGTGAAGTGAGGCCCCTGCTAGGATTGACTCAGTACGTCTCCCGCTTCATCCCAGAATACGCGACGATCACAGCCCCACTACGCACTCTCACCCTTGGAAGCGGTGGGGAAAAGAACAACAACAGTCCTTCAACAAGCTCAAAGAAGCCCTTACCGCAGACAAAGTCATGGCCTACTTCGATCCAACTCGGGATACAGAGGTCCTTAGTAGTAGGGAAATGGGAGTTCACCAACACGGGCGGCCCGGTTCAGCCCGGGCTACACGGGCGGCCCGGGTCAGCCCGGGCTAGGGGGAGTTCTGGGCCACGGGCGGCCCGGGCCAGCCCGGGGAAGGAGTCAGACCCTCTCCGGGCCATCACACAGGTCCCACCTCTGGAGTTATTTTTAAAACGATCCTATTCGGTCTGTGTTATTCCACGACTATTTGCAAAACAATATTGTGGTTTTTCGCTGACGTTTTTTTTATTTTCCCGTATTTCATTTTTCCGTGAGTCAGCAATTCGTGACACAAACACCAGCACAAACAAACATAGACTAAAGAATAAGACAAAGCCTGTGTACACAGTGGATAATCATCAAACAAACAAAACAAATTTATTTCAATTACAGTAGGGTAAACAATGGTTTTCCCGTTGTTGGATGTCATCAGTTTTTATCACGTTATGTAACAACTGGTCTATTGCTTCATTTTATAAAGTATCTTCAACCTAATATTTTTATGTCGAGGTTTCAAACACCAATCTTCAGGATAAACAATGTACAAAGATAACTTAAACAATGGAGAGGCACGCTAGATAAGTGGTCTATTGTTGTATCAACAGGTGACCATATGTAAATTCGTCTGCGCCGTCAGAACAACAACAATAATAATAATAATAATAATAATAATAACTAACTGACAATATTGACACCATGCAGAGTCAAACACACGAGTCTTTTTAAAAATGTGATTTATTTACAACTTGACAATTATAAAATCACAACATTTCTCTAAATTATCATAAAATCACCATGACAACTCAAATTGATTTAGAAAGTTTTATTATTAGACTTCTAAGACATTTAAACATCCAAAACAAACAAAGAATGAAATTTGATAGTTCACATTCACTTGTTCTTAATACTTCTGCCAGTTAGGTATTGATTTAATCACGGCTCTTAATCGTTCTGAACGTCGAGGAGGTGTCACTACATCGTCGTATTTATGGGCATCCCGATAAGGTATCCACTTGATGGGTTTTTCTTTACTTGGTGGGGGAGTGGGTGGAAATATGGGTGGACCAGATGGAGTGTTTGGTGTGCTGAACAAGGAGGTCGGTTGCCCCATTTCTGAATGGATTCTTATTGGAGTAGAAGGAACCTCAACTGAAGTCGATGGTCTCAAAGTAGATGGTATTCTAATTTTAGAGGTGAGGCGTTGTAACATGGAAGGTGGTTTAGATGTAACAAAACCACTATCACGAGTTAGACTTGTCGAGGGAACATGTTCTGGGGTTGTAAAAGCCGATAGATGACTTTCATCAGCCAACGGTGGTAGAACTGCTTCTTGCCTGGGTCTAACCACCACACTGTTCGGAAGTTGTTGTTCGGGGTGGAGGTAGCGATTAAACAGTGAAGTGTATTCTTTCACTTTCACCTCTGGAGGAACACTGGAGTCTTTTAAAATGTGGTCTATCTGCTCTTCTAAATTTTGCATGGCCTTTAAGAGGGGTGACTGTAAGTACCCTTGACGTTGAAAAAAGTTACCGATGGTCTTCATCGCATCCAATTGACCCCCAGTCTGTGGGGGATCGTTGGGAAGAACATTAGTACGCAGTCGGCACTCCTCTGGAGTGTTGGGTTTGAGATCCACAAAAAGATAGCCGAAAGGCCGTTCGACAGCTGCTTCATACTTATGAAGAAACTGGTCGGTCTTGCCGGGGTACATCTGTTTTCCCAATGTTGTTATTTGTAGTTTGTCTCTTGGGTTTTTAAACAAAACCAAGTAGGCCGCATTCAAGCTCAACGTGCGCATGATTTTGCCTTGAAAGTAGACATTCTGACAGAGGAAAATGACACTGAGATTTCTATGGTGGGATCCCTTGGTGAATAAATTCATAATTCTTTTGTCGTTGGAGGTCTCGGCCATTTGGTCGTCAATGACTATTAGATTGTTGGTTTGGGGATCAAAATACCTATCCTCGTCTAGGTCGTGAGGGATGTCTTTGACAAACTCGATCCCTGGCAGAGTCTGCTGCATTTGCTCATAGGCCGGTTGCCATTGTGAATAGCTCCATACAATACGTTGAGGGGGAGGTTGAATCACTCTACTTGCGTGTTGAAGCAAGTTCTGAACCCAGACCGTTTTTTCCGATCCCGTCATTCCCGCCACGATAGCCGTGAAGGGGTGGAGTAACTGAAAACGGTCACATTTTGTGTCTTCAACAATTTGAGTCCGGGAGTATGGAGTAATCCGCTGATATTCATTTTGCATTTCACTTTCTTGCAGTAAGCGTTTTCTATGAGGACCACTGATCTTGTGCACTCGAGTTAGATGAGACCACACATGTTGTACGGACTTGCCGCAAATAGGACAGACCCGTACCATCTCGCGTCTTTTGAAGAATGAGGTCGATTTTTGAAGGAGCATTAATTTATTGACTATTGACTTAGAGTTCAGAGTCCAGCTCGGCTCGGCTCGGCTCGGCTCGGCTCGGCTCGGCTCGGCTCGGCTCGGCTCGGCTCGGCTCGGCTCGGCTCGGCTCGGCTCGGCTCGGCTCGGCTCGGCTCGGCTCGGCTCGGCTCGGCTCGGCTCGGCTCGGCTCGGCTCGGCTCGGCTCGGCTCGGCTCGGCTCGGCTCGGCTCGGCTCGGCTCGGCTCGGCTCGGCTCGGCTCGGCTCGGCTCGGCTCGGCTCGGCTCGGCTCGGCTCGGCTCGGCTCGGCTCGGCTCGGCTCGGCTCGGGCTCGGCTCGGCTCGGCTCGGGCTCGGCTCGGCTCGGCTCGGCTCGGCTCGGCTCGGCTCGGCTCGGCTCGGCTCGGCTCGGCTCGGCTCGTAGGCTCGACTCGGCTCGGCTCGTAGTCTCGTAGGCTCGGCTCGTAGGCTCGGCTAGTAGGCTCGGCTCGTAGGCTCGGCTTGTAGGCTCGGCTAGTAGGCTCGTATAAGCTCGTAGACACGGTTATATGGCTATTGACCACTTAGTTGATAAATGAATAATATATAAATAGTGCTACCTTTATTTAGGTCATTCATTTAGGAAGTAACCACTCTACAGACAACATGAGTGAACTACTATGTCAAAATTTTGGTTATTTGCATCATTTAGTACATTGTTCACCTCACCAGAGGGCTTTTTTACTGGCTTCCGCTAGTCCAGAACAGGTTCATGCCATTTGTGAAGTGTGTTTGAATTTGTGTATGGGCACTATTCCGGTTACGGTTGGACTAAAAGAAAGACTTAGACCACATGTGGATATTATAAGGGAATTAGCGGACTCCTCAATTCCTTTCATAACCAAGAAAATAACTCTAGCCCAACACGGTGGGGGGTTTGTGTCCGATGTCATGTCACCGCTGATGTCGGCTTTGAGCCTGTTTTTTGCTATAAATAACGTCATCTTGAAAGAACACCTTCATTATACCTTGACTGCCTGAGGAAGCAACATGAAGAGATCAAGAGTCGATTCTACTAGCTCTGAAGAAAGTTCAGTTTCTGGACAGAGTTCCTCGGAATTGGAAATTTTTGATGATGACGATATCGAAGAAGTTATGCAGGATCTCTCCCAGAGTACTATCCCGAAAGATAAGGCTCTAGCTTTTCTTCACAGTCTTGCTACTTCAAAAAGTATTTTATACTGGAATTCTCATGGTGAGATGACTTATCATCAACGGAGAATTCCCCTGACTAATATAGTAGAACTCATGGAATATGCCATGTTATCTTACAACCTCGATGTCAGAACCCCGAGAGGACTCAAAACATTCACGAACGGGTTGTCGGAAGTCGGAATTGACAAAACACTTATACGAAACAAACGCTTGCTGGCAGATCTGGTTGCTAGGCAACCTGAAGAAGAGGATACTGACGATGAGAGTGAGAGTGGAGAAGAAGAAACGGATGAATCTGAGGCAGAAAGCACATCAACAGAATCTGACAGTGGCAAGTCGGAAAGTTCAGAATCGGATGATGAACCAAGGGAGTGTCACGTGTGTCGTGACTTCAAACCGTTCTACTCGATACCTATTGTTCAATGCCCTAGATGTCTATGGCGAGAAGGCTACTACTGCCGTCAGAATCAACATGTCGAGTGTGATGTGTGTGCACATGTGTTCCCAGTGGATGTCAAAACCACAAAAACAACCTTCTGTCGTTGTAGAGACTGCGATGCTGTTCATGAATTGTCGTAAAAATTCAATAAATTGAAACTCGTTGACGGGGAACAAGAATCTGAAGAAAATTAAACAGTTGAATTGTCTTTTGTCGTGTAAACCCCAAATAAAACTTTCTAAATCAATACCTAACTGGCAGAAGTATCAAATTTCATTCTTTGTTTGTTTTGGATGTTTAAATGTCTTAGAAGTCTAATAATAAAACTTTCTAAATCAATTTGAGTTGTCATGGTGATTTTATGATAATTTAGAGAAATGTTGTGATTTTATAATTGCCAAGTTGTAAATAAATCACATTTTTAAAAAGACTCGTGTGTTTGACTCTGCATGGTGTCAATATTGTCAGTTAGTTATTATTATTATTGCTAGTAGTAATTGATGAGTACAGCCGTTTTCCGAAAGTGGAGATAGTCACCTCCACATCTGCTAGAGCAGTCATTCCAAAGTTGGACGCAATATTTTCCAGACAAGGTATACCTGATGTCCTGAAGAGTGACAATGGACCTCCCTTCAATGGACACGAATTCAGTAACTTCGCAGAATACCTAGGTTTCCACCACAGAAAGATAACCCCTGTATGGCCCAAGGCGAACGGTGAAGCAGAACGCTTCATGAGAAGTTTGAAGAAGTGTGTAACAACCGCCCATATAGAGCACAAGAATTGGAAGCAGGAACTGTTCAAATTTTTACGACAATGCCGTGCAACACCTCACTCAACAACCAACTTGTCACCGTGTGAAGCTTTAAACCAGAGAAAGCTTAAAACTACTCTTCCAGAGATAACACTAACAAACCCACTCCCACGTCAGCACGAGAAGGTACAAAGTTTTGCAGAGAGAGATGACGCACAGAAGAGAAAGATGAAGGAATACGCTGATCAAAGAGCTAACGCAAAGGAAAGTGACATCAAGCCTGGCGCAACAGTCCTTGTAAGACAACCTAGAGCTTCAAAGCTTATCACGCCGTTCGAGTTGTTAAAGAAGCCAAAGGGACCATGATAACAGCCAGCAACGAACAGAGAACCGTCACACGAAACTCTTCACACTTCAAGGTGATACCGAGTGATATAGCCACCCCACAGCAGCTGGTCACACCAGAAGATCACGAGGAAATGGAAGATGAAATACTGGAGGAAGAAACTGCAAGGAACCCAGCAGAAGGACAAGAGACAGTTCTTAGAAGGTCGACAAGAGAGCGGAAATCCCCTGGTTGGTTAACTGACTATGTTAATTGTCCACCTTGTTTACCAGAAATAGACATTGAACACTGGAACTGAACGCTTAAAACATTTCTGTTATATTATTGTTCGAGTTTGAATACATGTGATTTTCTAGAGTAGTTAAACTTCAAACGAAGTATTCATTCAAAGGAGGAGATGGATGTTAACATACGCCATGTCATCAATGTATTGTATGTAAATTAGCAAGCACATGATAGAATCGGAGAACGAGAGTTAGTTGTGCGTGTGTGTGTTCGACACTGGAATAAAAGGATCTTTAGCAACATTATATGTATTAGGTACGATTAGAAACTAATCGTACCTAATGATTATGTATTAGGTACGATTAGAAACTAATCGTGCCTAATGATTATGTATTAGGTACGATTAGAAACTAATCGTACCTAATGATTATGTATTAGGTACGATTAGAAACTAATCGTGCCTAATGATTATGTATTAGGTACGATTAGAAACTAATCGTACCTAATAATTATGTATTAGGTACGATTAGAAACTAATCGTGCCTAACGATTATGTATTAGGTACGATTAGAAACTAATCGTACCTAATGATTATGTATTAGGTACGATTAGAAACTAATCGTGCCTAATGATTATGTATTAGGTACGATTAGAAACTAATCGTACCTAATGATTATGTATTAGGTACGATTAGAAACTAATCGTGCCTAATGATTATGTATTAGGTACGATTAGAAACTAATCGTGCCTAATGATTATGTATTAGGTACGATTAGAAACTAATCGTGCCTAATGATTATGTATTAGGTACGATTAGAAACTAATCGTACCTAATGATTATGTACGATTAGTAGCAGTGAGCGCCGGAGCATTTCGCGATTAAATGCACCTCTCGGAACAATACATGGCCTCTTTGGCTTACTGGTATATCGGCTCCGAGACGAAGTCGAGGTGAATATTCTCCGATAATTACTAAGCCTGAGACGAATAATTGTTTTAGTATAATTACTGAGTTGAACAAGTAAAACTAACAAGACAAACAAGGAAACGTGGGAAAATCTTATGAAAAGTATCGGCAATGATTCGCTGTTATGGCTTGAAATCAATGTTTGTTTACAGCCTTTTCAAGTAACTTTAAACCACGCAGAAAACTATCTAACTTATTAAAGTATGGACTCACAACTTTATCCTATATTTTGTCGCATGTTTGTGTTTTTCGGGACAACGTTTTCTTTCAGTATGTTTATTTTCTCTTCTGAAACCTCGACGAACCTGGTTGGCCGCCATCTTGCCGAAACGCTGTAGTTGATTATCGAGAAATAGTCCGAAGTTCTTGGCCATTCAGCGCGCTTGATTTTATATAATCACCTGTGTAATTATACTTATAAATTATACTAAATATGTAAACAAAATAATAATAATAATATTCAGGAGCCCATTACTATGACCATTCCTCTGGTACTAGGTTCATACGACATCGTTTGCAGAAATTGTGCTGGTTTTTATATATGCAAATTTCCGAAGAGGTCCGCAAAATTTCAAATTCAAAAATGAAATTGGAAGAACGAGAACAAGAACGATAGGAACTGTGTACACTGAATGCATCAATGTATCAATAAACTGACATACTGCCAGGGCGCTTAGTGGCGACGTTTAGTTTGGCGACTCATGTTGTCGCGAATTTCTTTTGCGTTCTTATACCTACCGCTTCTCCGCTTCATATGTTTGTCCTGTTTTGTCAACTTTCTTTTTTTGGTTTTTGATTCGTCTACGAATGAAGCAATGGATTTGGACCTCGCTATTTTGAACCGCTGCTCTCTCGAACTATGTTTGTTGTCCCTTGGCTTTAACTTTCCTGCACGTGACGCCTTTCCTGATCATTGTCGGTTTTAAATCACTGATGACTCATAGAAGCTGTGACTGCAAGGATGTCAGCAGTAAATAGACATGTTTTATGTAAATGAATCTTATGGATCTTATTATTTTTCAATTCAAAGAACTGCTCACCTAAATTCTAATATACAATACAATAGTTTATTTCGACACGTATCGTCCAGGAGCGCGAAGCTCGTTCAAAATACCAACGTGCAACAAGTATTCAGCTTAGAATGTTGTTTGACTGATGTTATTGGAGTGTTTCATTTTTCAGAATTCATTTTGGTCATAGCTTCATGACTTTTAAACCAACGAAAACCATGCAAGTAGGCATCTGCATTAAAAATTAATTAGTCATTTCATTTCTCAGGTTGCATCTTGCTTGTGAAAAAGAAAATCCTCAGTGTTTGGAAATCTTACTGACTGAGAAACCAGATCTTTCTGTTTTAGACAAAACGGGTAAGATGAGCAGTGACAAAACAATCACATTGTTTGGTATATGGGATTAGATGTCTGCTTAAGGGAGGTTATAAAAGCAATGTTTATTTTGGAGAAAGAAATGTCCAGGACCTGTGAGAGGTGTCTGCATAAGGGAGGGAGGTTATAAAAACAATGTTTATATTGGGAAAGAAATGTCCAGGACCTGTGAGATGTGTCTGCATAAGGGAGGGAGGTTATAAAAGCAATGTTTATTTTGGAGAAAGAAATGTCCAGGACCTGTGAGAGGTGTCTGCATAAGGGAGGGAGGTTATAAAAACAATGTTTATATTGGAGAAAGAAATGTCCAGGACCTGTGAGATGTGTCTGCATAAGGGAGGGAGGTTATAAAAGCAATGTTTATTTTGGAGAAAGAAATGTCCAGGACCTGTGAGAGGTGTCTGCATAAGGGAGGGAGGTTATAAAAGCAATGTTTATTTTGGAGAAAGAAATGTCCAGGACCTGTGAGATGTGTCTGCATAAGGGAGGGAGGTTATAAAAGCAATGTTTATTTTGGAGAAAGAAATGTCCAGGACCTGTGAGAGGTGTCTGCATAAGGGAGGGAGGTTATAAAAGCAATGTTTATTTTGGAGAAAGAAATGTCCAGGACCTGTGAGATGTGTCTGCATAAGGGAGGGAGGTTATAAAAACAATGTTTATATTGGAGAAATAAATGTTCAGGACCTGTGAGAGGTGTCTGCGGATGTTCGACTGTGTTAAACTTAATTACTTCTCTTGTCTTCTTTCATACCAGGATGTAATATATTAAGCGTTGCTGCTAAAGCAGGGTCTCATGAATGCATCGCATTACTCTTACATTACAACAATGAAATAATAGGATTGCAAGATTATCACAAGAGAACAGCTTTGCATTATGCAGGTAATTACTTAAGATAATAATAATTAGAAGAAGAAGAAGAAGATGAAGAAGAAAAAGACGAAGAAGAAGAAGAAGAAGCAGCAGCAGCAGCATAGGACGTTTCTTATATAGCACATTTCACATAGTCTCAATCAGTGCGCTTTACAACGATGGAGGATGTGACAAATTTGATAGTCAACTACTTTTTGCGCTAAATCAAATATCTTATAATGTCACGCTAGCGTGATATAGGTGTTATATGCATCAATTAATTACTTTTTAATATCATTTATTGTTTTATTAGCTGCCAAAGGTCATTATGAATGTGTCCAACTTCTTATGGAAAATAACGAATGTCTGGATATCAGGGACAAGGTACGTGACATATATTGTACCCATACCTAACGTTTTGAATCGGCTTTTTTGAAGTTCGACCTTAAATTTATTCCAGTTATTGGTCTTAGATTGAAGGTTAGCGTGATGTCCATTTCAGTGAATAATAATAATAATAATAATAATAATAATAATAATAATAATAATAATAATAATAATAATAATAATAATAATAATAATAAGTTCTTATTGAACGCATTGAACTAACGTCTCAATGCGTTTTACATAATAACTAGACGCTCTTCTAGCGTGAAGTCGGGCTTCTAAATGAAATGTAGCCTATTTGAACTAAATATAGATATCTTATAGTGCGATTAAAACAGTATTTGGTTGCTCGTCGTTGCGTGACTCGAGCTCGATAGAACATGCTTTCCTTGCAATTTCAGTACTGACTGCGATTTCACAAACTCAGCGAATCATGAATGACAATGGCATAGCTTATTTGTTACCATAAATATATCCATACAAATACAAATACCGTATACATAAACTAGACATCGCAGAGTGATTAAACAATGTTTGGATGAAGTGTAAATATGGGTTTCGGTCGGCTGAAAACCTTACAACTGTTCTCTTCACCGCCGGCTGCGTGTATCAACTCACTTCGATTCGTTTTAAGTTCTAAAGATCTCTAAACCCTTTGCAGTACTAGTACTGGATTGATAAATCCATATCTCTATGAATTATTGTGGTTATTTTGAAAACAAGACGACATTAACTTCCTCCAACAAGGTTTGTTAATTCAGACTCGACCAGTCTCGTATTGATAAATCATGTTGTTAGAGCCTTCGGTGATTATCTTAGCGGCCGGCACAGGGCGCATGCGCTGTAGAACCCAATTAGTGATTTGAGGTCAACGAAGAACGGATCTCATTTTTAGAGTCGGAGCTTCCACAGGAGGCCCAACTAATAATATAGATGCAAAAATTACTCGATTCTGATTGGCTTAGAGTAGTGCAATTCAAGTGTAACACAGTGCAAAAAAGTGTAACACAGTGCAAATTACAAACAAATGTTCGCTTTTGATTGGCTAATCAACAATAGAAAATAATTTTAGCCAATCACATTGCCATGGCAACAGAAAATTCAAGATGGCGGATCTTTGTAGAAAAAGAGTTCAAAAACGCTGCCAAAATCACTAAAAAATCAATTTTATACAGTACAAAAGGCAGAAAGAATGGAAAGAAGGACTCGCTGCCTGTTATTCTGGAGTTAACAAGCACCAAAATCACCATTTTCACCATTTTATAGACTCGACTAGAAAGGAAAACAGCGATAAATGAAGAACTTTGTTGGCTCTTGTAAGCAAAAGGTACTTCAAACTTCTACAAATTAATGAGTATTCAACTTTGGTTTGAGTGGTCAGAATATCCACAGGCTTACCAAGCTCGAGGTGGGATTCCTGTGTTGGTTGGTTGGGGTTCCTGTGGTGAGTTCTGTTCGCTAAACCACGTGAATTTGCCGTTGTTCAAGGGTTTTCAGGAGGTTTTAGTTTCCAATAAAGTGTCAAAACAAACTTTATTCTTCTTTCTTTTCTGCTGTGTGTGTCGTTTCTTTGTACGAGGTGTTTTAAGCGAGTTATTTGACATTTCCTGGTGGTGGGTTTCACGTGTATCGTGTAGGTAAATTTACACAAGGCATGCAACTTCGAACCGTCCGAACGCTACCTCGGTCCATATTCTCGCCAAAATTCACCATTTTTTCAAGGCTTTTACACATCTACTTCGGGGATGCGAAAGACCGATCATTAACGTATACCCTAGCCAAATTTGAGGTCGAATCAGGCAAAATAAGTGATGGAAAACAATTTTCGAAAAATTATTTTAGCTTTCTCCTAGGGATCTGCACAAAGTGCTGTCACCTTGGAATGTCAAGAATGCATTTTCTGTCGAAAATGCCTCTGGCCTACCCCATGAAGAATATTTTTCTCGTGAACATTCCTTGGAGCAAAATGTTCCCTACGGTGTAGGCCATGGGCGATTTCGACAGGAAAATGCATTCTTGACATTCCAAGGTGATAGCACTTTGTGCAGATCCTTAGGAGAAAGCTAAAATAATTTATCGAAAATTGTTTTCCATCACTTATTTTGCATGATTCGACCTCAAATTTGGCTAGGGTATAGGCAGGATCTTTCGCATCCCCGAAGTAGATGTGTATAAGCCTTGAAAAAATGGTGAATTTTGGCGAGAATAAGGACCGAGGGAGCGTTCGGACGGTTCGAAGTTGCATGCCTTATGTAAATTTACCTACACGATGCACGTGAAACCCACCACCAGGAAATGTCAAATAACTCGCTTAAAACACCTCGTACAAAGAAACGACACACACAGCAGAAAAGAAAGAAGAATAAAGTTTGTTTTGACACTTTATTGGAAACTAAAACCTCCTGAAAACCCTTTAACAACAGAACTCACCACAGGAACCCCAACCAACCAACACAGGAATCCCACCTCGAGCTTGGTAAGCCTGTGGGATATCCAGTGATTTACAGTAAGTTTAGTCGAATTTCTCTCTCTGAGTGCGTGAATGAACTCTCAATTAAAAACTGAGGTCTGAGGATCACTGACTTTTGAGCTTTCGGAAATAGAAAATCAGAGTTTTGTACTCGTTTCAATCGTCTAAAAACGATGAACAGTCTTTGTACTTATTACTGTTTGTTGCTATAATCAGTATGTAGGGATGGTTGTGTTTGTAGTGTCGATTAATTTATTGATAATTAATGTCAAATAAACGAATACTTCGCTACGTGCATGCTTGTCAACATGCTTGTCAACATGCATCTATATTATTAATAAGTAATCCTACGATTTCTCGTTCAATTTGGGATAATTCGCACTCGTGTGTTTTTCAAAGAGCTCAAATTTCACTCGACCTACAGTCTCGACCTACGGTCTCGTGCAATTTGAAATCTTTGAAAAACACACTCGTGCGAATTAATCCCAAATTGAACTCGAAACCGTATGATTACCTATACTAATATAAAATAAAAGTAATAATGATAATAGAGTGCAAACCATATATCCGTGAAACAGTACTAGCTTATAACACGGCGGGTCCATACTAGGTCAGCTAGAATTTCTCTGGCATGCCCCCACATTCTAGTACATACAAACATGGACTCAAAAATCAGTGGCAACTTTCGGCAATTCTACTTTTACCATAAAACTCGAATTTAGAAGCACGAAAAACGATAATTTTCTAGTTTTCGATTCTAGAGTGCAGAAGAATATTAAAAAAGCTGAATCTTTTTTGGTTTCCATTTAACTGCATAAAACGGAAAATGTCGATCTTTTTTTAAGAAAACTTCAGTATTTTTCACTTCCAGCTTTCAGAGGAATCTTGAAAATGCTGAACCTTTTTCTGTTTCATTTAATGACTGAAAACGGAAAAATATCGATGTTTAAAAAAAAAAAACTTCAGTATTTTCACTTCCAGCTTTCAGAAGAATCTTGAAAATGCTGGAACCTTTTTCTGTTTCATTTAATGACTGAAAACGGAAATATGTCGATAAACCATAAACATGGAGTACATGGAAGTCAACAAACACATCATAGTTGAAATGCGGTGAAGAATAACAACACTCACAGAGAAATCTCAAAATACAGGCTACGTGAAGCTTTTCGAGGAGGTTATAGAAGGGGCTTTTCAGAAAGAAACGTGGGGTTATTTTGTTCAAACAACAACATAAAAAAATCGAGAGGACAGGAAGTACAATGTAGATGACATTGTAAGTGTGTCGATGAGGTAAGTCTACCAGTTGTTTCGAGATTTGTACGCTTTAGTGGTGAAGCAGATATGCGTTTATTCAACAAAGATCATATGACTAAGTATCATATTACAATGTGGATCATTACTGGAATGCTTAATCTAAAGAATCAATACAAATATACATGTCAGTATTCTGACATATGACTATGAGAAAACAGTAACGTTTTTGTAAAGTTTGTTTCAGGTGGTTACATAATCCTGGAATCTTGATGGTTTCTTTCTGGCTTTCGGGCTTCTGTGGAGTGGTGCTGAATCTGTAGCTTGTTGTTCTATTTCCGTTTGTTCTTGCACTTCTCTGGTGATGGTCTCTTGCACTTGATTCAGTGCTGGCACTTCGTGATACACCAAGGTGAACTACTAGGATTTCCGCCATTGGAAGGCTTTATGGACTGTCAGTTGCGTCGTAACAACTGTCCCCCAGTCTCCACCAGATAGGATCTGTCTGATAGCTTCTGTGCGCAGTTTCCAACCCGGCTCCCATGTCTTACCTCGTTGGATTGGTGCTATACATACCTCCTGGCCAATTTCTAAGTCTGGCAAAATTATAGTGCCTTTGTCATCTTCTGTGAATCTTATTCACCTTCTGCATGGTACCTTGGGATATAAGAGATTGGTTGCAATAGGTACCAGTGTCTTGGTTCTTCTGGACACGTGTCGTACTAAGTTGCCGGTCTTTTATCATCTCAGTTACCTTTAAGACAGAGCTCGTCTCTAATTCTGTTAATGTAACAACAGGAACCGTTTGGTAAAGGTGCTGTACCTCGCCATCGCCTTGATTTCACTGACCAAAATTTTTTTTTTCCTTGACTGGTCTACGCTTGCTGAATGATGGTCGAACAGGAGGTGGATTTATTCCCATTCTGGTCGCAGCTTGACTTGACTGCAGTCCATATCGTTTTCCAGTGGTAGAATTGCTTCTCCTTCCTTCTCTTCGATGAGATATATTCCGGCTTTTGCTTTCAGTTTGAAAATTCTACTAATGTCTCTAACTGACAAAGATTAGCACATTTGATCTTTAACAATTTATCTTTTCTTCGCAACGGCTTTACGTGAGACATGTTCTTTTTTCAGAGTACACGACGGAGTGCTTAATTACTTGGACGTTATCACGTGACACTAATAGCGGGAAACATTAAGCAATGACTTGCTCGATCCTTCATGACCGAGTTTTTCGTTTTACTCGGTAAATGGAAATCGAAAAAGGTTTAGCGTTGTTACGAATCTTCACAGCCTAAAAGTGAAAAATATTCGAGGTTTTTTTTAGAAAATATCGACATATTTCCGTTTTACTCATTAAATGAAACAGAAAAAGGTTCAGCATTTTCAAGATTCTTCTGAAAGCTGGAAGTGAAAAATACTGAAGTTTTCTTAATAAAAGATCGACACATTTTTCCGTTTTATGCAGTTAAATGGAAACCAAAAAAGGTTCAGCTTTTTTAATATTCTTCCGCACTCTAGAATCGAAAACTAGAAAATTCTCGTTTTTCGTGCTTCTAAATACGAGTTTTCATGGTAAAAGTAGAATTGCCGAAAGTTGCCACTGATTCTCAAATTCAAGGTTTTTTGCAATTTTCCTCGTATAAATGCATATAACTAAAAAGTTAACGACGGATTTAGTTTTTTTGATCTTTCGTGGACCATATTATTTGGTTATAATTGAAATTCGATGCAAAAAAGTACCGTATTTTTTTAGTTGAATGGGTCTACCTTACAGGAGAATTGGCGTGACATGACCTCAAACTGGCCTGTCAGCCCACATAAATAGCTTGTATTGAAACTACACAGGCCTAGTCACGAAATTAACTACGGATTAGCATAGCCCGCGCTTTTATGGACATTTTGATACCAAATACATGTTAGTTCGTAAAATTTTCTCACCGTATTTCGGCCAGTTTTTATAGAGTCCCATACAGAGTATATACACAACAGCCTCGAAGCTCTTCCTAGTATTTATATCTATTGATCATTGTATTATTTTGACTCGATGTAAACTCCTGGGCATTCAAAAAAATGATGTGTCAGGCTTCTCTGGTGTTGTTAGTATGACTATTGATAACAGCTTGTGCCTTCGCCGTTGCACAAACAAAACTGATGAATTTGAGGGAACTGATAGCGGGTGAAAATACTCAATGCAAAGCAGTGGTGAACCCTTTTTCCATGCACAATTAATGTATCAAGTAAGTGTTATATATGTCGATGTATTAATCAGATCTAATCACGGCATGAAATTATAAAAGTGTGAAGATTTAACCGTGTTTAATATCGCTGTTTACACATCTAAACTCAGCCTTCGATATTTCACAACAACTTGCTATTTGGCCACGAGGCCAAGGTCATGGTCAGTCTCCATATATGGTGCGTGAGGTGTAACGTCACACAACCCTCACATCATCCCCCCTACAAAAAGGGAACAGTCTCTAACTAATGGTAATTCAACAAAAATAACAGTAACAATCAATGACAGTTGTTAGTCATATCAAATTTAAGAGTTTCTCTTAGTTAGTTCCTGTCTAAGTCTTCGTGCCTTCTTCAGCAGCTGTGGCCTCAGTTTCCGGATTCTTATCTCCTCAGCCTCTACTTGGGTCTCTTGCATACGAACGCACTTGTTCACTTCTGAAAGTAACTTAGTCAGCTGTAAGCTGTTAAGAATCCATTCTCCGTAGCGATCTGGTGAACGTCTTAATCTAGTGGGATGTTGTCTTGATGACTCTGTTTCCACAGACTCAATGTCAGAGTTGTTGCTTTCTTCACCGTCCTCATCGCTTGGTGCATTTGGAGCAACATCACTGCTAATGTTAGCTGTAGTTGGGGTGTCGTATGTGTTATCTGTATTGACTTCAGGGCTGTTGTCCTCGAGATCTCCCATACTTGCCTTCTCGTTGGTCTCCGAGACATGTACAGTAACTGCATCATCATACCCAGAATCACCATGGACCCACTCAGCATCATCACGATCATTGTCCTCCAAATCTTCCGCTTGATGACCAGCACCCTCTGTGGCGACACTGCGGCCTGAAGTGAAGTCTGGTGGTGCTTGCGCTTCTATCTTTCTCTTGTATAACCGCAAGTTATTGAAATGTACGACCAGCGTTTTCCTACGAGTGTTATTATCCAGCTTTCTTATGCGATACGTAATTTCAATTATGCGTTCCACAATTGTATACGGGCCCTGCCAGTTTCGATGGAACTTGCTGGCTTCACCAAGTGTGAACTGTGGACTGTAACGAAGAACAAGATCTCCAGGCTCATATACTGTGTGTCTGACGCCTTTGTCAAAGGCATCCTTTTGACGCCGTTGTGCTGCTTGTAGGTTGGTTCTCACGTCTTCGTAGCCTTTCGCTAGTTTGTTACGTAGCTCGCTAACACTCTCAGAATATGAACATTCTGACGACTCATCCTCAGGCACTATCCCCATCATGACATCAACTGGAATCCGCATCTCTCTTCCGAACATCAGTTCATAGGGAGTGTGTCCTGTCGACGAGTGAACACTATTGCGGTAGGCCATCAGGCAAAACTCCATGTGTTCATCCCAACAGTCAGGTTCTTCCTCTACTCTGGTCTTGATCATACTTTTTAGTGTACGATGAAAGTTTTCGATCTGTCCATTTCCCTCTGGATGATAAGCCGTAGATCTGGTTTTGTTCATCTCTAATAGCTTACACATCTCACTGAACACCTTAGATTCGAAATTACGTCCCTGGTCGGTGTGTATACTATCAGGTACGTCAAACTTACACACCCAGTTCTTAACGAAGACCCTTGCACACGTGGTTGCACGTTGGTTAGGAATTGGAAACGCTTCTACCCATTTGGTAAAACTACACTGCATAGTCAAGACATACTTGTTCCCTTTCTTGGTTCGTGGTAGCGGGCCCACAATGTCCATATGAATCCTTTGCATGGGATAACCGGAGGGAATCGGGTGCAATGGTGCTCTGGAACGCTTACGAGGCTTACATTTGCAGCAAGTAAGACAGTTGTCGCAATACTCGTGAACACGCTTTGTCAAACCTGGACGCCAAAAGCGTGCTTTCATCTTCCTGAGTGTCTTAAATCGTCCCATATGTGCTCCAGCTAAACCATCATGGCACTGCTGCAGTGCTGGTGTAATCAGTTTCTCCGGTAAAACTACTTGACCTTTGGTTGCTCGTCCCTTCTTCAATTCCTTCCTGTAGAGTACACCATTCTTCACCTCCAACAGCTCGAACTGCGCTATGACTGCACGTGTAGTGGGACTCAAAGACTGTAGCACTTGCTGGGTTGGCTTCCCCTCTCCCTGAAGTAGAGACGTCAGCACTGGCCCTATAGCGGCATCCTCTTGTTGTGTGCTTGCTAGCGATTCTTCTGACCACAAGTCCTGCGTAACTGAACTCGTAGTCCCAGCCAACTGCACCAACGTCAACTTGGAAACATGTGACTCTGCTCCTGCGGTGGACTTGCATGATGGACAGTCTCCATGTTGGCGTCTTGGTCTCCGGGACATCGCGACGGCGTTAATGTGAGATTTACCTGGGCGGTGCTCGACATCGAAGTCATATTCTTGCAATCGTTCTAACCAGCGAGCTACCTGTCCTTCCGGTTGTTTGAATGACATCAACCACCGCAATGAATGATGGTCAGTTCTTACAAGAAATCTGCGTCCCAACAAATAGTAACGAAAGTGATCAATGTACGTTACCATTGCCAACATCTCTAGCCTTGTAGTGCAGTATTTTTTCTCGTGATCATTAAGTGACCGACTGCCATATGCAATAACTCTCTCTGTTTCATCTGGCTGCAACTGTGAGAGGACAGCACCTATACCAAGCTGTTGACTAGCATCTGTGTCGAGGATGAACCTTCCAGCATCTGCTGAAAAGTTAGGGTATGCGAGGACAGGCGCACTGACCAGTGACTTCTTCAGTTCCTCAAAGGCCGTTTGTTCTTTGCTGCCCCACTGGAACGGGGTGAACTTCTTACACAGTCGGTATAATGGCTCTGCGGTGGTAGAGAATTATGTTACAAAGCGCCTGTAATACCCCACAAGCCCTAAAAACCGCTGCAACTCCTTGACGTCCACTGGGACCGGCCAATCAACAACCGCTTTGGTCTTTTCAGGGTCTGTCTCGATGCCCTGCGATGACACCACATGCCCGAGGAAGGTGACTCTCTGCTTCAGGAACTGACACTTGGCTGGTTTAAGCTTAAGTCCCGCTTGACGAATCCTGCCGAAGACCAGACGTAGGCGATGTAGATGCTCTTCAAATGACCTCGACCATATTATGATATCGTCAATATAAACTAAACAATGTGTCCAGGTGAGTCCATTCAGGGCCATGTTCATTAGTCGTTGAAAACTAGCGGGACCATTGGTTAACCCGAAAGGCATCACCGTCCATTGGAATTGGCCACGGTGTGTTACAAATGCTGTTTTGGGCCGGTCTTTCTCGGACACCTTCATTTGCCAATACCCGGAGGCGAGGTCCAGGCAGGTAAACCAATGTGCGCCTGACATTACTTCCAATACATCATCTGTTCTGGGGAGTGGATGCGCATCTTTTATGGTATACTTATTCAGACATCTATAATCAATGCACATCCGATAGGAGCCATCGTTCTTTCGGACTAGAACAACGGGGCTGCTCCATGGGCTCTGTGATGGTTCTATCCTTCCATGGGCTAGTATAGGTCATCCAGCTGATGATCAATCACTTCTCGTTGATGAGGGGGTGTCCGCCGAGGTGGTAGCTTCACCGGCTTCGCATCACCTACATCGATACAGTGTTCAATCAAATCAGTCTTTCCCAAATCTGAATTACTCTTTGCGAACACATCAGCATAATCATTCATCAAGGAGGTAAACTGCCCCCTCTGTTATAATAACAAAAGTGATTGACTCTGGCTTAAACTGTGTGAAATTAATACAGACGTTTCGGTCCACATCACTCAAATTCTCAGACTCTAATGTAAACGGTAACTCCTTACTGTCTAGTTCCTTCTTATATACACTGTGTTTCCAAAGTTCTTCATCATTATTTAGAATGGTATTGGCACCTGGAGCATCTCCCCCCACCTCAGTCTCACTATGAGTGTCTATGGATGTTACTTTAAAATTCACAGTACTTAATGGGCAATACTTTCCGATGGGATCATTTGAACACACCTTAACTGGTTGATCAGTGAAGTTCGTAAGGTGCACTACAGTTAAACCATCTCTGGGTATCACTAGCGCTCGTGCAACAGAAATACCTGTCTCTCCAATTACCGTTTCATGCACCTCTTCTATTACACCAGGACTCCCATTATTACGTTCACACCCCCCCCCCCCCCCCCCCCCCCCTCAAGTTTCACTGTGAACAGCTGCTCGGTCCCAGGCCCAATCTCCACATCCCTTTCGAGGTACACCCTACACACTGCTGGGTTCCCTGTTTGAAATCTTATTGGTACCTCAGTTCCCGCAATAGCAAAAGTTCCAGTATTGTAACAAATTTGGCATTTGTAGTAATGAAAGAAATCCGATCCTAGTAAACATTCATGCGTCAATCCGCGTGCCACAATGATATCCCAGTAACCATCGAAATCACCTATGCGAAGTCTTGTTTTTGTCTCTCCGAGAACAGTCAAAACCTCCCCATTCGCTGTTGTCAAGCTCCCAGACACTGGATTCAGTTCCGAGCTAACGCCACTTTTTTTCCACGTTTCCTCGCTCAATACACTAACTGTCGCTCCAGTATCAAGTAAAATAGGTGTAACACGATGATTTACAAGTCCTGTTATATAAATGCCAGAATCTGATATTACTGAAATTACATTGCTTGGGTCTGGCTCAGATGACTGATGATTTTCGCTTACATGTTCAGAGGCAGACACTACTGGTTGCGAGAGACCTGGTTGCCCCTCGGCAGGCCCCCTTCGATCCCCATTTCCCGATGATGCATTTCCAGCAGCAGGGCACTCTCGTGCATAGTGCCCATGGCCATGGCAGGCATAGCATTCAACATTAGCTCGGCGTGGGGTATTAGCTGGCCTATCAGACACTTTTCTCTCCAACTCTTGTAATTTCTGACTCATACCAACAACTAATTCTTTGAGCTCACGAATTTCAGCAGAGGTTTTATCATCGCTTGCAGGTGCAACTGCATTCACTCTCGCTTTACTCACTGGTTGGCTAGATTTACAAGCTTTGCGTGCACTTTCTATTCGATGTACAGTGCGAACTGCATCAGCGAGTGTCTCTGGTTGACTTATGAAGACTCTCTCCCTCACATCATCACATATTTCCACCCCTTGAATAAACTGATCCCTTGCTAGTTCCACTTTAAAACTATATTCGGCCTCTGGATAGGCATTTTCAACGATCTCTAGTAATGCGTCTGCAAAGCTATCGATATCTTCGTTTGACCTTTGGCGCCTCGACCTCAACTGCAATTTGTAATCTTCCTTGGATTTGCCCGAGTCAAAACGCTTGCTAAGCTTTGCCGTAAAATCGTTAAACGAAAGTTCTTAGGCAATCGTAACAGCTCAACAGCCCTGAGTGCTGGCTGGTCTAATAAGGTTAGCAGGTACGCTTTGCGATCAGCTTCTTTTACTCTCACGAGGTTAATATATTGCATGAACTGTGCTCAACCATGTTTTGAAATTGTGTCCAACCGAGTAGGCTCTCGGCGGTTTGACATTCCTTGCTGCTGTTGCTTCTGAACTAACACTTACAGTTGATGCTGTTGCACTTTTGAGAACTTCTGCCAACGTATTAGCAAGCTCTTGCATGGGAGTCAAGTCAATTGACTTAGATTTTACCTTCGTTTCTCCCGAAGTTGATGGTGCTTTTCCCTTACTACTAGTTGAAGTCGACACTGTCTCGTCGCTCGCCGCTGTTTTATCCTCATCACCCATGTTTTTCTGCCAATATTCTGCCAATATTCGCTTACTTCTCAGCCAGAGTTCGTAGCCCAAATCGCTGCCACCAATGTGAAGATTTAACCGTGTTTAATATCGCTGTTTACACATCTAAACTCAGCCTTCGATATTTCACAACAACTTGCTATTTGGCCACGAGGCCAAGGTCATGGTCAGTCTCCATATATGGTGCGTGACGTGTAACGTCACACAACCCTCACAAAAGCAATAATCTATGACTGATTTGGGGATTTCGTGGAGGAGGAGGGGAGGGGGTCAAGCGAAAATATAAATTAAACTGAAGTACATATTGCATATTATATATATAATATTAATATACCGAAGTGAAAAACAATCAGAAACTGACAGGAAAAAAAGAAGAATAAGAATTCGAAGGGATTCGCAGGGGCTAGGACCGAAAAGACCAAATGTTCCAATTTGTAGGCAAATCTTTTCCGATGAATATGAAACTTGGCCAGATGACAGCCACAGGGAGCCCAAGCATAAATTCAGTAAAAAAATAAAATTGGAAATAAAGTATTTTTTCCCCTATACACCTTCAGTTGTCTATCAACTTAACCTGCCTGGTGATTTTTTTTCCGAAAATTTTTTTTCTCGGACCCGTAGAGAAAAATGAAAAGGGTGGACACTCCACTTCGATTATCGATTCAAAATGCCCAATCAGCTCGGGGAAATACGATTTTTTTGCTGTAAATACTCAACGTATCGGCTGCAAACTTTCACAGCATATAATCAAACATTCTCGTACCCAGAGCCCTCTCCTCATTTGGTTTGTCGTTGGCTCTGGGGAACCCTGAAATTTTAGCGAATTTCATTGGCTGTTGAAATCAACAATGAATGATCGTATTTGATTGGTCCATGAGATAAACAAAGATTCAAACTTGTAAAACGAACGAAACGAATAACAGCGACGGTTGTAGTAATTTCATACAATATTTATTTTCAAAAGAATATACCTTCAGTTTTGAATTATAAATCTATGGAAATGAGAGTGATTGTGTAGACATATATTCGTAAAGGGAGATCTAACAATATATATTAACGGCTGCAGTGACCTACCAGACACAATCGATTGTACTCGCTTTGAGTATTCAAAGGAATATTTTTATAAATTCAAATCACAAAGCGGAAGACAGGAGGCTCACACTCAGATTATATTAGAACATGTATTTATCGTCCAGCCTTTATCGCAACAGAGCCAGAGAAGAACTAGCCTGCGAACGCGACCGCCAAAAAGCGGCTGTATTCGCAAGCTAGAGAAGAATTGATGATGAACGTCGAAGGGCTTTTCAGAACTGATACACGAAGATAAATGTACAAACTTGTGTACTTGTTGTTTGAATTCGAACCAACGTAAACACTACGTTTGACGTAGTAGACTCTTCCAACGCTCACAGCGATTTTTGGTATGAGCATGCGCTCTGACGACTTGGTCGTCAAAATTTGACGACCGAGCAACAGAGCCCACGACCAACCAAATGACGAGTGGGCACTGGGTACGAGAATGATAATCAGATACCTATTCGTCTTTCTCCTACCCATGGAAGAGTAAATTTCAAATTAGTTGGGAAATAAATCGCCAGCGAATTCGAAACTACTTTCAAAAATAATGCTTACCGAGGCGAATCCGTGCAAACACATCAGCATACGGGGAGGCCGAGTAGCTGTTGACCTGGAAAAGTAAAGGATTTTGAGTATTACATTATAGAACATTTGTAGATTGCTGAAGACTGCAATTTTGACGAGAGTGGGAAGGTCGGGGAATCGGTTTGTCAGGTCAACAGCTACGCTTTGCGTCTTTTATTGTTCTCGGTTCCAGGGACGGCCGCGCCAACGGTCAAAATTTGCACGGATTCGCCTCGGTACTAAGCATTATTTTTGAAAGTAGTTTCGAATTCGCTGGCGATTTATTTCCCAACTAATTTGAAATTTACTCTTCCATGGGTAGGAGAAAGAAGAATAGGTATCTGATTATATATGCTGTGAAAGTTTGCAGCCGATACGTTGAGTATTTACAGCAAAAAAATCGTATTTCCCCGAGCTGATTGGGCATTTTGAATCGATAATCGAAGTGGAGTGTCCACCCTTTTCACTTTTCTCTATGGGTCCGAGAAAAAAAAAATTCGGAAAAACAATCACCAGGTAGGTTAAGTTAACAGACAACAAAGGTGTATAGGGGGAAAAAATACTTTATTTCCAATTTTATTTTTTTACTGAATTTATGCTTGGGCTCCCTGTGATGACAGTATATGTCAACAAATCTGTTCTTTGTTGTTTTTTGATTTTTTGCTATTTGGCGGGAAAATGACGTCACGAACATGCCAACAATTTTTAAAATTCACAAATTAATACAGTAATTTGTTCATTGCAATCGAAAGAACTCTAAAACTTAGAGATATAGCTGAAACAATATCTAAGATATCGTTATTTAATCCAATTAAAGATTATTATTATTAAGATACGAATTTTTGAAATTTGAAAATCCGCCATTTTGTTACTAAAAATAGCACAAAATGGCGGAAATTTCAAATTTCAAAAATTCATATATTCGGATTGAATAACGATATCTGAAATTTCGTTTATATCTTTAATTTGTAGTGTTCTTTCGATTGCAACGATCAAATTACCGTATATGTAAATTTCATATTTTAAGGATATATAAGTAATATTATCTCGTGAATAACTCGTGAATAAAAAACTACACGATTTTTTCTGGTGTAAATGCTGTGTAAATTTCATGTACATTATGTGTAAATGTCCAAACCCATGTACGTAAATGTCATAAATGTCGTAAATGTCACAAATTTACATAAATTTACACACAATTTACAATTTCCCACGAGTTTTTTCGAACATTTTCCCGTGTCTGAAAGTATAACCACCGGAAAGTTAACCGTTCAAAGAGTTATACGTTTAGACGTTCACACGGAACTGTACTTGCTATCCGGACAAAAATTCGTACTCCTAGTCGTTCCTAGTCGTGCAAATTTGGGACCTGCAAAATCGAGGTCAAATTTTTGACTTGCAGGGATAAATAATAATAATAATACTTTATTAATTCTCCCCTTATAGTCCAGTCAATCTACGCAATTTTTGGGGTTAACCCACAACTAATTGCAACATAATTTGTTTCACTTGCATGCATTTAAGGAAGGGTTGGTTAACATGTACAACATACTAAAAGTCCCAAAAAATCCCTTTGGTGGAAGTCGTTGAAATTTGGCATTAAAGTTTTGAGCTTTTACCACAGGGAGCCCAAATAGAGTAAAATATTTATTTTGCATAGAAAAGCAATTTCATTTTTCTTTCTTGCTTATTTGTATTTCGTCAAGCTACATATAAGTATATTTTAAGTATAAGTAAATTTTAGCTATTGTAAAAAAAGTTATATTGTATTTTTTGTCTATGTTCATATTTCACCACAGGAAGCCCACAAGCATAGTTTGAGAAATTTACCAGTAATTCATTCAAACCTGATTATTAAGTTTCTAACATGATGTGAAATGTACTTAAATATCGCTTTCATTTACATATCCAAAAACTGCATACCTTTAGAAAGCATCACTTAGGTCTTCATCTATAAGGTCTGGCACTGGTGAGTTGGTATAACTTTGACCTCTGCAAACCCCGCAAACGACTGAACAATGCAATCTGTGCTTCTTGCAGCTACATCGGGCTGTGTTGCAATCTGTTTTGCAATTGCAACGGATCACTTCCAATAATGAGTTACTTGCTGGTGGTAGGTTTGTCTGTATTGGAAGTAGCTTTCCTTCCGTTACCTTCCAACCCCAGTGTTCTGGCTGCAGCTGTTCTGCTCCCTTCCATTCCTGAATTTGGAGATATACCCGTCGACAATGATAAGCTGCAGCTGCTGCCGCTGAAGTAGGTGGAAGACTCTCTGGCTGTACACTTGTGGTACGTGTGGCTATCGTTCAGTTCTGGCATGAGAAACGACTATAACGCAGGGAATCGAGACTTTGCTCTGATCCTCCATTGTAAAGACATAAGAATGCTTTCTCTCCTGCAATGATAACTGTTTCCTTCGTAGAAGCTAGCTCATTGAATATTTGAGCTTGCTGGAAACAAATTGTATCAGATAGTATCTTCTTCAGAGCAAACCCTTTGCCAATGCCAGAATTAAAGCCTGGATGTTGTATCGCAGCCAAGGATTGCGTGCACAAACAAAATATGTGTGCATACTTTTACAAAGCTTCTTCGTCTGTACCTTCTTCTTTGGCTCAGGCTGGAAAAACTGAGATGTCGTACGTGTTCATGTCTGCATGGTAGCAGAGAAGAACTAACAGATCAGTGTCATCTCCTACCAGAACAGTAGGGATACATTTGGCAGATGTTACGGTAGTTTGGACAATGAGTAGATCTGGCGCATCACCTGTAGCATGATCAGTTGTACACCCTGCCATCTCAAGCCTGTCAATAAGAAGGTTGATAAACTTCTGTTTGTTACTCTTGTTTGCTAGGAATTCATCCTTTTTGGATTTGAGAACCATGTCACTGGCAAAGAGTAACGGTCGGTCCAGCATAGACATGCTATTTGAACAATTGTAAAAAAATGATCAGATAGGGCCTGAAGGGAACATTCATTATGTTCTTGATGGTGGTGCTTTACTTCACTGTATTCCATGGCCATGTGGAATGACCTACGATGCCATTTGTAATATGTACGTGGAATATGTAATCCGCAGGTATGGACAGGGTATTATCGTCTTTGATGGATATCAGGATGGCCCTTCTACAAAAGGCACCACGCACCAAAGACGAACAGGAGCCTATGCTGGACCGACCGTTATCTTTGCCAGTGACATGGTTCTCAAATCCAAAAAGGATGAATTCCTAGCAAACAAGAGTAACAAACAGAAGTTTATCAACCTTCTTAGTGACAGGCTTGAGATGGCAGGATGTACAACTGATCATGCTACAGGTGATGCGCCAGATCTACTCATTGTCCAAACTACCGTAACATCTGCCAAATGTATCCCTACTGTTCTGGTAGGAGATAACACTGATCTGTTAGTTCAGTCTTCTCTGCTACCATGCAGACATGAACACAGCCTGAGCCAAAGAAGAAGGTACAGACGAAGAAGCTTTGTAACATCAAGAAAACAAAGTTAACTTTGGGGGTAAAAGTATGCACACACATTTTGTTTGTGCACGCAATCCTTGGCTGCGATACAACATCCAGGCTTTAATTCTGGCATTGGCAAAGGGTTTGCTCTGAAGAAGATACTATCTGATACAATTTGTTTCCAGCAAGCTCAAATATTCAATGAGCTAGCTTCTACGAAGGAAACAGTTATCATTGCAGGAGAGAAAGCATTCTTATGTCTTTACAATGGAGGATCAGAGCAAAGTCTCGATTCCCTGCGTTATAGTCGTTTCTCATGCCAGAACTGAACGGTAGCCACACGTACCACAAGTGTACAGCCAGAGAGTCTTCCACCTACTTCAGCGGCAGCAGCTGCAGCTTATCATTGTCGACGGGTATATCTCCAAATTCAGGAATGGAAGGGAGCAGAACAGCTGCAGCCAGAACACTGGGGTTGGAAGGTAACGGAAGGAAAGCTACTTCCAATACAGACAAACCTACCACCAGCAAGTAACTCATTATTGGAAGTGATCCGTTGCAATTGCAAAACAGATTGCAACACAGCCCGATGTAGCTGCAAGAAGCACAGATTGCATTGTTCAGTCGTTTGCGGGGTTTGCAGAGGTCAAAGTTATACCAACTCACCAGTGCCAGACCTTATAGATGAAGACCTAAGTGATGCTTTCTAAAGGTATGCAGTTTTTGGATATGTAAATGAAAGCGATATTTAAGTACATTTCACATCATGTTAGAAACTTAATAATCAGGTTTGAATGAATTACTGGTAAATTTCTCAAACTATGCTTGTGGGCTTCCTGTGGTGAAATATGAACATAGCCAAAAAAACAATATAACTTTTTTTACAATAGCTAAAATTTACTTATACTTAAAATATACTTATATGTAGCTTGACGAAATACAAATAAGCAAGAAAGAAAAATGAAATTGCTTTTCTGAGCAAATTAAATATTTTACTCTATTTGGGCTCCCTGTGGTAAAAGCTCAAAACTTTAATGCCAAATTTCAACGACTTCCACCAAAGGGATTTTTTGGGACTTTTAGTATGTTGTTAACCAACCCTTCCTTAAATGCATGCAAGTGAAACAAATTCTGTTGCAATTAGTTGTGGGTCAAACTGTAGATTGACTGGACTATTAGGGCTTTTCAGAATTATACAGAAAAAAATTAATAATGAAAAAAAATAAACAATTGACCGGTACCGTGTAAACACCTTGTCCGGATAACTTTTCGTAGACCTTCTTACGGCAAACCGTATTTTGGCGTGGCTGACTAGTCAGTATGCTCTGCGCATGATCAGATGGTAAAACCACTGACATTATCATATTGATCCGGTTCCGTGTGAACAGGACATACTTTTATACAATTAAAGAGACGGTTCCGTGTAAACGGTGTGCCAGTTGCTACTTTCCGGTGGTTGTATTTCGGACACGGGAAAATGTTCCAAAAAAACTTGCATTCGAAACTTTCTAGTTTCTACTGTTTCCACATTAAATCACCGTGTCTACATCACCTAGGATGGCAGAACTGCCTTATTGATGGGTATACAAAGTGGCAAAGAAGAAGTCGTAAAACTTCTACTGGATAGAGGAGCTAAAGTCAATATTACCGACAACTCTAAAAAGTATGTGCTTTGTTATGTCCATGTGTTCATGTCATTCCCTTGAAGTAGATAAGTGAGATTTCCCTGCACGTTTTAAGGACATTTTAAAAATGCGATAAAAAGAGGGTCCCACTCAAGAATTTCTGTATCCGTATATTTACTTCAAACATGTGGCAAAACTAGATTCTGTTCTAGGATAAAACAATCAATTGAACCTCAGGTATGACAGGGGGTCCGGACCCAGTCCCTTATGAAAACAAAGTGAAACCATAGTTCCAGTGCATGTCGTTTCGCGATTAATATTACATTAGGATATGAAAATATTTTGCGTTAAAAGACGGTCAGAGTTCAGGAGGGAGTGGCACCCCACCTACCTTATCGAGGGCCTGGCTGACCCACCTACCTTATCGAGGGCCTGGCTGACGCACATGCCTCATCGAGGGCCTGGCTGACCCACCTACCTTATCGAGGGCCTGGCTGACCCACCTACCTTATCGAGGGCCTGGGTGACGCACATGCCTCATCGAGGGCCTGGCTGACCCACCTACCTTATCGAGGGCCTGGCTGACCCACCTACCTTATCGAGGGCCTGGCTGACGCACATGCCTCATCGAGGGCCTGGCTGACTCACCTACCTTATCGAGGGCCTGGCTGACCCACCTACCTTATCGAGGGCCTGGCTGACGCACATGCCTCATCGAGGGCCTGGCTGACCCACCTACCTTATCGAGGGCCTGGCTGACCCACCTACCTTATCGAGGGCCTGGCTGACGCACATGCCTCATCGAGGGCCTGGCTGACCCACCTACCTTATCGAGGGCCTGGCTGACGCACATGCCTCATCGAGGGCCTGGCTAACCCACTGCACTGCACTGCACTGCACTGCACTGCACTGCACTGCACTGCACTGCACTGCACTGCACTGCACTGCACTGCACTGCACTGCACTGCACTGCACTGCACTGCACTGCACTGCACTGCACTGCACTGCACTGTATTGTATTGTATTGTATTGTATGCCTTATCGAGGGCCTGGCTAACCCACATGCCTCATCGAGAGCCTGGCTAATCCGCTAACCCAATAAAGTTATTGTATTGTATTGTATGCCTCATCGAGGGCTTGGCTAACGCACATGAAGTGGGATCAATATACGGAAATACATCACATTGCAGTTCACACACTTTACATATTCTTATTTCCAGGACCTCGCTAATGTATGCCAGCTTGCTTGGTCATGAGAAAAGCGTGGATCTGTTATTAAAGAGAGGAGCAAATTCAAAGCTTCAAGATAACAATGGACACACAGGTAGCAATGGCATGTGACGACGGAACTTAGTTTGGCCTAAGTGGGAAGGGGGGGGGGGGAGGTGGATTGCAGAAAAAGGAAGTTTACAATAAGGTCATTTGATAGTCCCTCTCTACCTTTCGTTCTTGTTCCTTCCGTTGCTAGTGTATTTCTCACCATTGTTTCCTGTAGCCGAAGACTACGCTAGAATTATAGGATACACAAATATTATCGACATGATAAAGAACTCACCGGCTGTAGCAACATGGGATGCAGGTACGTATCGACACATACGCTATGATTGATTATAAAATAATTTGAATAGTATGCGCGCTCTGATTGGCTAATCAGCCGTGTTTCATTTGCCTGTGAAAACATGGAAATGACGTAACGAAATTCATCGACTTTTTGTCCTAAAACTAACTTTGTTTTCAGTGTACGACATTTTCATTAGCAAAATTTACTTAAATGACTGATGATAATGTTCAAAACTTTGAAATTAACTTACTTGAATAACAGAATGCTAGTGATCCACCTAAGAAAAAACGTCTGGTTTTGATGAAAATCAGCTCGATGATATGAAAACCGGTGTGAATATCTCGCGTAAACAAGCTTGGAAATATGATGAAATAAGTGAGTGTCAACGAGAATCTTTCCGAGAACTATACAAATCATTGTGTTAGGCCAACTGCCATCACTCTGTTGTCAAACGCAGGGCTGTCTAACTGCCAAATTATAGCTATTTTGGGTCAACGAAACGAGCAGTCACTTGCAAGTACAATTCCCGGCCATCTTCCAACCAGCTCCAACAGTGCAGTAATGTGCTCGCCCAGGCACTCAATCCAAGCAGCAAAAACAACTGAAGGAAGCAGACTACTTCTCAGCAATGAACAATATCCCAAACAGTCGGTTTAGCGAGTTTTTCTCAAGCATGAACCTTGCTCCATCGGTTCTGTCCATGTTTCGTTCAGCACTTTCACTGAGAACCACGATCAAAAATAGTCGACGGTTTTGCTTTCAAAAAGAACTATTTCCTCCACTTTTGTATTCAAACTGCTCTTTTTAACACAATATGTATAACTGTTAACTTTTCGCTTGGTTTTCAACTTGATTCGAGGTTAAATCATAATTAAAATGAGACATTTTCTTGCCCACAGTTTGCCGGTTCAAACACTCGCCAAAAAAAATCATATCAAAGTCACATATATCGAGCTTTCTGATTGGTTGGTGCAATGTATTGAGAATTACGATTTTGACAATAAAGGATTTATGTTTTTTCGTCTGTTTATCTTTTGTTTTTGTACTTTATTTCGAAAAAATAATTATTTTATAAAAGAAATGAAGTACGTCTTCCGTGTTTTCATGCTCTCGTGAAAACCTCGGTACGCGTTTGGGAGAATTCTCGAGCAGGTCCAAACACTCGACTACGTCTCGTGTTTGGACTGATCTGCTCTCGAATTCTCCCAATCGTACCTCGGTTTTCATGAGAGCATGAAAACACGGAAGACGTACTTCATTTCTTAAATCAAAAGTATAATTGACATGCAATATTGTTGGTTGTGTAAGTTTTTGGCAAGGCTGTGAATTGTGACCTTACTCAGACTGCTAACCTACTAATAAAGTGTAAAAACTAGAGAACTAGAGAACTATAAGCTAACTACTAACGTGATAAAAATAAATCTAATATCGGTTTGTAGGTTGGATAATGACAACAAATTTTGTGTCTTCAACCTTAGTTTTAATAAAAACTGCCAAGCTTTCGGGCTAAGCGCCCATCTTCAGGGCAAAATGCTTAAAATCTAATTATACGAACACAAACAAACGCCACCAAACAAGCAAACTCGTGCGCAACAAACTGAACAAGCTCGCGCAAAGCAAGCAAAATCGAACAACGCTAGAGTTACTGAATATAGAGTAAATAGAATGAATGAAAAAGGTGCGCGAGGAATAGAAAATGAAATATTAAAGCTTGGCAGTTTTTATTAAAACTAAGGTTGAAGACACAAAATTTGTTGTCGTGATAAAAATATATTTATTTAGAACTATAGTAAACTATGTCATAAACCTCTCAAATAAAACTATGTATTTGCTTTATTTTCACGTATGAAAACAGCGATACGTCAAATCAGCATCGCGTACAGCACTTTTCACATGTGACTGGAAAAATATAACCAATCAGAATCTCCAGCCAATCCGAGAGCGACATTTGATTGGCTTTCCCGGCCGACAAACGATGGCTGATTTTGTGTGTTTATAAAATGGCTGAACGTTACGTCTCAATTAATTCTCCTTTAAGGTGATGTTACACGGGACGATTTTTTGCGCGATTTTTTGCGCAACATTGTTGCGCGAAAAGTTGATGGCCGTGTAACAGGTGCGCGAGATGATTTTTCGCGCATTTTTCGCTTCGGCAACACGTTGCGAGTTTTTGATTCAACTTCAAAAACTCGCAACGCTAAATGACGAATATTGGACAAGTTGACTCGTGTAACACGTTCGCCTTCGATTTTTCGCGCAACACCTTCCCAGGAACCATTTCGCAGCTGTACTTGACAGCGAGGCGACGTAAACAACCAAAATGGCGAGAGTGAAGCACGGAAAAAGCTATTCTATTTGCTCTATTGTATAGAAACTATGGATTTTTGATAAAAAAGAACAAGAATGGCGAACAAAATGGCAAGAAAGTTGAGGATTCTGTTGTGTTTTTGAATAAAATTTTAGCGAGTGATGTGCGCGCGCTACTGACGTCAGTTACGCCATCGAGCGCGCGCTTGGTTTACTTACTTACGAGATGTTGCGCTAAAAATCGTCCCATGTAACATGCATGTTACCATCCCATTTCGAACCAATGTTGCGCGAAAAGTTGGCTCGTGTACCATACATTAAAAATTGACAGGATGTTGCGCGAAAAATCGTCGCTGCAAATCGTCCCGTGTAACATCACATTTAAGGACGTTCGCGGCCATTGCTCGCGCGCATTCTTACTGCGCACAATCGCGCGCGCTCTTAAACCGGAAGTCAAAATGACAAAAAACATTTTTTCAGAAATATGATCCATATTTTCCTTATTTGATATCTAAAATAGCTTTCTTAACATGTTTTCGATTCTCAACGGCTTTTTGCTTTTTAAAAGCGCAAAAAATCAGCGATTTTTAAAGAAACGAACTCTCATTAGTACCCATTCTCCCCTCGGTATTCAAAATGGCGGCAAATTTTCCGATTTTTACGGCAAAATATCTCCGAAACGAACACGGTGACCCCCCACTTTTTTCCTTCCTAAAATCTAGGTACTATAAAGATCTACAAAATATGTTAAAATGAAAAAAATGACAATACATGGGAAAGACTGACATGAATATTTTCAAAAAAATTACACCCCTCAACGGATTCGAACGACGCACATTTTGACGGCAACGCGTGGATTAAAACCTTCACAAATATTTCGAATTACCAGTTATTGAATTTATATTTAATCAATTATGTTAACTACAAAATAGATTCAATGTCAGGCAAAATTTAATAGAATTTGAAGAACGTTTTCATGTAATTTTGATGTGTTCATTTGACATTTTACTTATCATAATTCGCGCGTCTTTCTCTTCAAAATCATCAGTTTTGCTCGGCGTGTAGCTCAAAAACGAAGACGGTGACCCCCATTTTTTATCATTTTATTACTCTAATACGATAGAGTATCTGTATGCCAGCAACATCCCTATAAACCTTGCATCATTGCATCATTGAAAGAGGAAAAACGAAGAGCATTGAACAGCATAGCGACCTTGAAGAGAGCAAAATGATTTCGATATTTGGTCACTCAATAGTTTTGGCGTCCACTCGTAACCAAAACATAACTTTTCAGTTCAAGTTTTGATAGTCAAGTAAGTAAGAAAGAACATATGAACTATTTCAAATACCGGAGATAATAACGAAAATTAACATAATAATGAGATCCCATCATGCACCGCGCTACATATAATAGAGCCCTCGTGCTCCTTTTGTGCCAGTTCATTCGAAGTCGACTCACAGAACTGAGCGCAAAGGAAAAGTTTATAGACCACGCACCACGCCATGGACGCCGTACAATTTCCAGCTCCAGCTGCCCAAGTTCCCCAAGCTGTTGCTCAAGTTCCTCAACCTCCTGTCCAAGTTCCGCCTCAGGCTGCTGTCCAAGTTCCGCCTCAGGCTGCTGTCCAAGTTCCGCCTCAGGTTGCTGTCCAAGTTCCGCCTCAGGCTGCTGTCCAAGGGCCGCCTCAAGCCGCCGCTCAAGCCCCCAACGTGCAAGCTCAAGCCGCTGCTGTCGTCGCTGACGGTGGAAACTTAGAGGTGAATGTTCGTTTATATTCTTTCTCCGTAAAAATAGCCTTGATTTTGTACCCGTGGTCGAGTGTGACCTAAAAACCCCTATCTGGAAAGTTCACAACGGAAAACGTTGTACAATTCATAGTCGAGTGTGACTTAAAAACCCCCCTTTGTAGTTAAAATGCATGCAAATGTCATACCTCACAGTCGATGGTGTGAGCAGAAATCCCTCCCCTTTTCATATAGTACAGCCGAAGAGTGTGGCATGCAACCTCCTATTTTATCCTGAAAAGCGGGGAAATGTTTGTGCACATGGTCGAGTGTGACCTAAAAAAAAACATTCAAGATGGAGAGTAAAGATATTGGATTTTGGTCGAGTGTGACCTAAAAAAAAACATTCAAGAGGGATAGTAAAGATATTGGATTTTGGTCGAGGGTGACCTAAAAACCCCATTTCAAGCTTAAAAGTAATATATCGGATTTGTGGTCGAGTGTGACCGAAAACCCCCATTCAAGATGGAGAAGTAAAAGTATCGGACTTGTGGTCGAGTGTGACCTAAAAACCCCCGTTCAAACTTTCATTTCCGTGGAAAGTAAGGATTTTTGAATTTATTTCCGTATAGTAAGAAATGTTTCTGTGTTTACAATCAAGTGTGCATCGCAAAAATCCCCGGCTCCTTTTAATATACATTATTCGCAGTGTTTATTAACAGTTCGAAAATGACAATTTGCATGTGAATGCAGTGATAAGCCGTATATTTCTCGATTCAGTGCAGCATGTAATTGAAGATTGTTGGCAAAAACTCAGTATGCGTTCAGTTTGCAGTGTTTGGCTTACATTGCCGGTTTCACGTGCATACCAGTTTATGTTTATTTCTCTCACCCCTTTGTGTTATCAGTTGGGCCGCTTTTATTTCATCTTCTGTCTTTTATGTTTCAGTCGTTCCTCCTTCTTTTATTAAGATTGTAAAATATTTCGTTTTGTTTTGTTTTGTTTTCTTTCTTTATTGTTGCCTGTTTCGGGTTTTTTTTGTTTTTGTTTTGTCGTTTGTTTGTCAACTTTTGCCAGAGAATCCCAGTTTTCAGGTAGCAAGGCTCGAATTCTATTTATTTATTATATTACTATCGCACTTGGTTTTATTTTATTTATCGGCACACGTTTTGCTACGGCGCAGGACCGTTCCCTCCACCCTTTATGTCGAGTTTTACGTTCTCCAATTTACGTATGTTCCCTTTTTCCCTACTTTCTCTAGCTACCCCCCAACCCCATGACCGTAGAGGAGAGACTGAGGCTCCTCGAGGAAAAATACAAAGCGGATTCAGTGACGTCAGCCCTAGAGAGACTACATAGGAAGCTTGACAGAACCCGCTTTGATAGCGTTGATGCTATCTGCGAGCTTGAGGCTTTGGTGAAAGTTGCAAAGCGGAGCGACCACGCGAAGGCGAAAGAATATGAATGTATCTTGGACGAAGTCCAAAAAAATACTAAGTCCCTCACCCCGGAGGGCACCAGGGATCTCCTAATTGCGTTGGTAGGTGACCCTGTCAAAAGCAGTGTTCTGAAGAAAGCGAGCAAAGCCCTTAAGCTGGTGAACAGGAAGGACTTCATACCACAAGCCGGCCCTTCCTGGCAAGGAAGTTACCGCCAACCCACGTCCGGTAACAGCGTTGGACCTATCCGCAACTCACCAAGACGCAATTTCCAACAGGGATACCGCCCTCTTCCCCTAATGAGCCCCCGCGGGGCTAGGCTCTGCTACTATTGCAACTCAGACACGCATTTGATTAGAAATTGCCCTGTTTACAAAGCAAAGGGCTCAAACACCGAGGAAAAATACCCCAAAATGTAACGTGTTTTTTTTCTTCAATAAACATGTGATTGCCATTGAGTGCAGAATGTCTCACTCTGTTGTTGTTTCAGTTCTAGCTTTGCGCACACGCCGGAACGGGTAAAGCGACCCGGCCCTCCAGCAAACCGCTTACCAAGGCGCGAAGGGTGGGATTCTCAACCTGAAAAAGGAGTACAATTCTCCTACCAGTTTACCTGAGTCAGGCTGTTTTTCCTTCCTCTCCTGCCGTTTATTGTCCATGCCAATATCTTTGGGATCGCGGTTTTAGTGTAGTTTTATTTTTGTTGTTGTTGCTTTTGTCGTTCTTATTTGTCGTTTTTGGCTTCTCTCTAGCCCAACCCAAAACGTTTCAAAGCGAATGAAGATGAAATGCGTAGCTTTCAACAACAAATCAGTAAGGTCTTGGAATCTGCCCCCAAGACAAAGATCCGCTGGATCGACACCATGGACAATAAATGTCAGGGGAACCCCGAAGGAATTACAGCCTAGGATACATACCTAGGATACATATGTGATACTGAACTAGAAGCGTTCTATTTGCCTGCGGACAAAAAGGGAAAATTTCTAACCTTGGCAAAATCCATTTTATCTCAAAATCATGTCTCCCTGCACACCCTGCAGCGCCTTTCGGGAAAATGCATGTCCTTCAACCTGGCAATCCAAGATTGTAGATTGTTTACTAACGAAATCAATATGGCCATTGGGAAAGCGTCCAAGTCAACTAAGCCCATCCGCATCTCTCCTTCCCTTAGACAAGAAATCGAGCACTGGGTTCAGCCACGTGTCCTAGACAAAGTAGGCAAGTGGCGGGAAGAGAAACACTCCCAATTGGTCATCTATTCTGATGCATCGTCGTTCGCTTGGGGCGGTCTCTTTCCTGAAGGCAGCCTTGTCTCCTCCGACTACTGGTGTTCCAACGAGAGAAACCTAGACATCACTTCAAAGGAAACAAAAGCCCTTACCAATTCCATCCTATAGTTTGAAGGGAAACTCCATGATGCTCGCGTGGATGCTTACGTCGATAATCAGTCTCTCGTCTACGCATGGCAGTCCCAGAGAGCAAGAACTAGCTGTTTCTCCAGGGTGCTAAAGGAACTTTACCACACGGTTTTCGAACAGAATATCCGCCTTTCCATTATCCACCTGCCATCAGAAGAGAATCCCGCTGACCAGCCTTCTAGACGTATTTCCCGCGCCGACGCCAAGCTCTCTCCACAACTTTGGACCCATCTCCAATCCATGCCGGCTTTTGGCGGTCGCCACGGACACTCGTGCGACCTTATGGCCCTCGATTCAAACGCCCAACCAGACCGCAAGGGAGCTCCGCTTCCCCATTTCACTCCTTACCCAACCCCGCTCTCCTCTGGTGTGGATTTTTTCGCTCAAGATTTCAGCCATCCCCATTTCGACCGACAGCTGTACAACAACCCTTATGTATTTCCCCCTATCCTCCTGATTGGTCCCACCATCAGGCACCTTCATCGCAACAACCTTCACTGCACTGTAGTACTCCCCGATGTACGCCCAAGAAAGTATTGGTGGCCACTCATAAACCATCTGGCGACAACCTCCCTTAAGCTCGCCAACAAAGGAAGCACGCAAGCCATCCTTGTGCCGACAAAGCAAGGTTTTTCTGATTCCTTTTCTTTACCGTGGGACCTTTGGGCCTTCAAGATCTAGTGCCATGCAGTTTTCACCATCCTAAGGACTTTAAGTAATCCCAACAGAGGGTTTTCTAACAATTACAATGTGAATAAAAATACCTTCTTATATAGTCACCGTTTTAGTTGTTGGTTTCTGCTTTTTCACAATGATTAACTGCCTGCCGTTTTCCCCCCACTCTCTTTCAGCCTCTTCTCGTGGTGCCTAAGCTGTACACCCCTTCCGTGGCTTGTCCTGCCTGTTCCTATCCAAATGATATGCAATTCCATTTTTGCCAGATGTGCGGGTACCAAAGGAAAAGCCTGAACCCACAAGTTCCCACCACCGCACGCTTTCAGCTCGACTTACCAGTCTTGGATGCCCGCCTATCGCAAATTGCCCATTTTTCAGCGTCTACCGCTTACTCGAAACAGAAATCATCCCTACAGAAAGAACTCGATTTTTTTCTGAGCTCACTGCCAGAACAAAAAGACATCTCCTCTGCGACACCACGTGATTTGTGCCGATTCCTTGCGTGGAAAGATGGGAAAGGGAAAACCCAGGTTCACCAGACAAACTGTAGGTTTCTGGGACAACATAAACATCGTCTTTGTGACTGTCCCATCCGCCTAGCATATGGAACTGTTGATTCCCTGATAGGGAAGTTACGAGCTATCTTCAACGAAGCAGATCGTAGAGGGGAATGGGACCCCAGGCTCTTAATCGGTAATCCCGCCACAGACCTCTCTCTGAAGAAGTACTTACGTATCCCTACTAGACAAATTCGTGTACATGAGAGATCAAGCATATTTCAAAACCCTTATGTTCAGTGGAGATAGACCTGGCGATTTGGGACAAGTCAAAACGCAAGAAATAGTACGCTTCCCGAACAATGACGGTTTTCTTTTTAATCACACGTGGGGCAAAACTTTACGGGACGGGTCGTCGAATCTATTTGGTATCCGACGCAACAGTATACAAGAAATCTGCCCCGTCAAGGCGATTGAAGATTACCATAGGTTTGCAGAGAGCATTGGCATTTCGCTAAATAATGGTTTCCTTTTCCGGCCCACGACCCCAAACATTCGGCATAGCGAATAAGAGTTTCTCTTCTTCCGCAGCGGAATCGCGTCTTCATTTGTACCTCCGAGAATCTGGCCACCGCCAAGGAGGCGAAACTCTCCATGGCTTTCGAGCAGGCTGTGCAATTACCCTCGCACTAACAGGAAGTGACCTCCAGGATATCATGTCTCACGTCGGCTGGAGACAAAAGAGTACGGCATCTTATTATATGCAGTTGTCGAAAGTCATGGCCCCACAGTCACCTGCAGCCAAACTCTCAGGGAATACCGGCGATATCAGCAAGCACGGGATCGCATATCAAGAACTGAGCACACTTAAGGGTTTCACCCCCGCATTTCAATAATAATCACAATCAATGGTTTATGAAACATATTAAACAATGTACCTCCAGTAGTATAGGGATGCCCTTGTAGAATGGGAGGAATGCCCCCCTTTCCCCCTTTTTTCGTTCCCTTTGTTCTCTTACATCGTTCTCCTCAATTCAAATCCCGAAGCGCTTAGCAGTCGAACATGGGATAGGGCATCCCCCTTTTTCTCGTCCATATCTCATTATATATTCGTGTGTATTGTCGGTATTTAAAATATAGTACTATTTCAAATACCGGAGATAATAACGAACATTAACATAATAATGAGATCCCATCATGCACCGCGCTACATATAATAGAGCCCTCGTGCTCCTTTTGTGCCAGTTCATTCGAAGTCGACTCACAGAACTGAGCGCAAAGACCCACCCACCCACCCCTCCATGGCGTGGTGCATCACCTCACACACGAATATACCGCTGTCCACACTGTGGACAGCCATCCCCCTTTTTCTCGTCCATATCTCATTATATATTCGTGTGTATTGTAGGTATTTAAAATATAGTACTATTCTATGATTCTTGTCACAGGTGAAGATATCGATGATGATGAACAAGAAGATCCTGAAATACTAAACGTAAGCAATATATACATGTATACAGAACATGTCTGTAAGCTCCTTGGTCCGGTTCTTTAAAAATATGCTATTTGTATTTCCTTGCAATTGGAATAATTTCGTCTTTCGTTCCGAATTAAGGGCGGCGGCCAGCGCGCACTCTGTTTTGCGCGTGATATAGAGGTTATTTACCGACTGGGAGGTCCGTACAGGGAAAAACTGTGCCTGAGGTCTTGAAAGTGCTGACCGAGGCCGATGGCCCGAGGTCAGCACTTTCAACACCGAGGGCACAGTTTTTTTCTGTACGGACCGACAAGTCGGTAAATAATTTTTTTTTTCCCCTAAACAAGCGAAAACAAAAACTAAAACATTTTATATCGCACGACTTTTATTTGTTTACGTCTTGAAACAATGGCATTGATGTCATTCATTCCCAAATATGGAAAATTACAAGTCTGTGAACTCTGTCACTTTCAATTCATGAAACACGAGGCGTGTTTTGTACTGTTTTTAAAGCAAAACTACGCTCGATTTATTCAAAAAAACACGACTAACTGTCTTCAAACATCCAAGGAAAATCAATCAGTGTCCTGAATACTTTCGTCGATACGCTTTCGTTTAGCTTCACTGCTGTTTTCGTCGATTCTCTTGGAAATCCGTGACCAATCCGATCAATCCGTTTTCATTTTATTTTTTCCTTTCACGACATTAGTAAAATTCACTGTCACTGTGATACGGACATTGAGTGAATAAAATGTAGACTGAGAAAACAACCGCCAAGTGAATTTTGTTGTTATTTATACTGTTGCTTTTTGCTGTTATTATTAAATTGTATTATTAAATTGTATTGTATTGTTATTACTATGAGCGTTTATTGTGGTGAGCGGTCCGGTTTTTGCGGTCCGATTTTCAGGGTCCGGGTGGGAAAAACAAGTAGGTACCATGATGGACTCGTCTCGGTAAATATTCACCATAGTCACTGAGCCTGAGATGAATAATTGTTTTAGTATAATTTTAGACTTGAATATCACAGAAAAGACGAAATTCAGGATAAAAAAGCTTTTATTAGTACTTCTGCGTTGGTGATTTTACTTCCGCTCTCGACCAGTGATTATCGTCTCATAGTCACTGGTTGCTCACGGCTGTCTGATTATACACCTATTTCAATAGACCACTTGCATGATGACGTCATTTACTACAAGTACCAGAATGCTTTGCCCATTTTCTTTTGTTAGATAATTAGCACCAATTGTCTTACTATTCTCATGAGGGAATAAAAATCTGAATAAGAAAGAAAATTCCCAAAGCATTCTGGTACTTGTAGTAAAACAACGTCATCATGCAAGTCGCCTATTATGTTAGTCCCTCGAAAAGGGTGAAAGGTGCGAACCTGAAGGATCATGGGAGTTTCTATTTGCAGCCATATTCTTCATAAATGTCTTGTACTAAACAAGAACATTGCGGTAAAGCAAATTCCAATGAGAAATTCCCTTTTTTGTCGAAATGTCAGGGAATTCGGGTAGAGTGACTTGGTAAACAGTATCTCTCATGATTCTCTGGGGTCGCACCTTTGTGAGTCAAGGGTGACTAACTTAATTGAATTAGGTGTACAGTCATTTCAGAAAAAGTTGTCGCCGACCGGTCTCACCGACTACGCGACTAGACCTCGAGCTTATAGTGAAGACCTACGCTGGCGAGTAGTTTGCGTCGGCCCGTTTTCACACGACACAACGACATGAACTAAAAGTTCTTGTAGTGAATGACCGTTATCTCCCGTGATTCCCTGCAAGGCTTTCGTAAGATCGTGAACCACAGTTGACGCTTCTTTCACCAAAAAAAACATTGAAAATATTACAATGAATGAATGAAATATCAATTAAGTTCATCATTCAAATATTACATGCGCCTTAACAAATGTCGCGCATTCTCAATGCTCTCATGCCGTTCTTGAGTTGAACATCATCAATTTCGACTATTTACACATGTATGTTTTTATTCGCTGTGTTTCACAGGGTGAATTAGTTTCTGAGTTCAGTCTTCACGAAGACTCTGACGATGCAGCCGTTCAAGTTTCCACTAAAAGCAGTACAAATATTTCACCTGTAAGTTGGATAAGAATGGAGATCGTGAGGTGTAGAATAATAATAATGTCGTGTTGTAGGGAATAAATAGAAATAATAATGCGTGAATAAATAAACTGCTACTTTTTTACTTACTGAGTTAGTGTGTTGTGTACATGAATTGAAGTATAGTGTTGTCGACAGTTTAATAATGTGCATTATGTCCGTGTTTTAGATTCTTACAAGCATAGTAAACGATGAACGGATATCTCTCCAACAGGTAATAACAGTGCTTCAATAGGTCCACTCATAGTAAAGATAAACAACTCCATGTTCTTGCTTCCTATTCATCATACCAGCGGTCCGATCGATTTCGTTTCGCAAACATGTACCTTCTTCATGGGTGAAAAGGATTTTATATATGCGCACAAGAACTGGTATTTTCAACTCCCATTGCTTTAATCGACGTCCCAGTGACCACTACGCCATGACGGGGATGTACGGTAGTATAGTCAGTAGTAGTAAAGAGTCCCATTGCTTTAAGCGTCCCAGTGACCACTACGCCATGACGGGGATGTACGGTAGTAGTCAGTAGTAGTAGAGTCCCATTGCTTTAAGCGTCCCAGAGTAGTCAGTAGTAGTAAAGAGTGTGTGTGTTGTGCAGGAAATACGTTTGAGATTGTAGATTGGGATGACATTAACTCCAGAGAGGTGTGCCATGTCTTTGATTTGTTCTGGTTTATTTTTAAATATTAAAATATGTTTTCTCCGATATTTTCCATATCCCGTTGTAAGATTAGTCGAATGTCTCTATGAACTGCGATCTAGAATATATTGAGGGATAGTGGTCCTAGTGCTCTGAAAAGTCCCAAAACTTATTACACCTCTGATTGACCCGGCCCGAAAATCGGGAAAATTAGTTTTATCGAGTAGCGATCAGAAAAACATATTTTGGAAAACATCTGTTCGTTCACTTTTTCATTTCACGTTGATTGTGCTCATAGATATCTAAACACAGCGGTCATAGGTTTTAATTCACATTCACCCAATTAATCCTTTTTTACGATCGGACCGCTCTTAGCGGGACTGTCTCTTATAGGCGACTTGCACTAATAATAATAATAATAATACATTTTATATAGCGCCACTATCCATAACAATGATCAGAGCGCTTAGAATGCTAATTAAAGCCTAAAAATATATATACATAACTAAAAAATAATAATAATAACATTAAAAAGATAATATTAAAAGTAACTTTTTTTAAAGAGATATGTTTTTATGACGTCACGTGGCCCTAACCTCCTTAAATCGAACAGCAGTGTCAAAATGAACTCCAGAAATGAAAAGAGCAGCTCGAAATTAGTAAAAGGCCAAGTTTCATAATGTCTGACATAGGAGAAAATGACTAAAAAAATAAAATCACTTTCTAAGATTTTGTTTGGAAAATTCATTGGATGGCAAGAGGTATGCCATTCGAGCTGCTCTTTACATTTCTGGAGTTCATCTTGACACTGCTATTCGATTTAACGGGGTTGGGATCACGTGACCTCATTTGGGCCGCGTTCACACTGAGATCGCTTTAGCTGGATCGATCTGAGATCGATCTCAGTTCGATCTCAGTTCGATCTCAGATCGATCTCAGTCCACTTTGGATTTGCGTTCTCACTGGATACTTGAAAAGTTGTTATTTTTGGGAGAATAGGTAAGACGTTGGACTACGACGCAGAAGTCTCGGGTTCGAATCCCATATCAAATGTAGTATCAATAGATTCATTTTTTATTCTTTCTTCTGTTTCTCTGAGCTAAATTTGCTCTATGATGAAAATTTTCAATGTTAATAGTGTGTTATTTTTATTAGAAGTTTGTAATGACGATAATTCATCAAAAATACACAGTGACTGCGTTGTATTCTAGGTAAAAATATAAGCGCAAGCAATATAAGCATTAGAAGAAGAACAAATAAGATTAATCTATCACCTACAGGTGTGAGAAAGACAAGCATTGTTAATGAGCTGTACACTACTGAATATGCATATGTTGCTTGTAAACGCTTATATCGTTTAAATTTCCTATAATAGAATTTCCTGCAATATCTATAGAATCGCTGAAAGCTTTGCATTGTTTATTACACAGCTACATCGCCAATTTTTCCTTGTCAAGGAAAACTTGTTCGTGTAGATGACAAAAAATTGACAATTTTTCCTTGTCAAGGAAAACTTGTTCGTGTAGATGCGGCTTTAGTTACTGCAAAGATCGTGTCTAAAGTACCCTACAAGTGACCACGAGTGACCACGAGTGACCACGGGTGACCACGGGTGACCACGAGTGACCACGGATGACCACGAGTGACCACGAGTGACCACGAGTGACCACGGGTGACCACGGGTGACCACGAGTGACCACGGATGACCACGAGTGACCACGAATAACCACGGATACCAAACTGAAAAAATTAAGAAGCAAAAAAAAAAAAACAATAGTAGAAAGAGATCGAAAAGGAAAAAACGACTGTTGGCGAGTGGTACGTTTATTACTTTATCAACTCAACCGTTTTTGAATCTTCAAATACGTAACAATTAATTTATATAGTATGTTTAGAATAAGATTAAGAACTGTCATGAAAGTTTTGCAACGGGTTTTAATTCTATTTGGATTGACAAGTTTTTGCCGCAGTTTATGCGAGAACTAACATTAATTTACAATTGTGTACTTACTGGCGTAACAGTTCGTGAAAAACTATTGTAATGCTTCAGTCATGTTTCACCCTCATAAAAACGGGTATGCTCTTTCTTTATATAACTACCACCAGTATCGTCACAATCTAGATCAAAGGGATGTTTCAAATTGAGCACTTCTTGGTTTACAAGAAATGTTGCGGTTCCTTTTATTCTGTTAGGCTTGACAGTCACAAAATAATCCTGTGACACATCCTGTTGTAAGCAAAGCTTAAAAATTTCTTTGATAGACGGACTTCTTTTGTTGTAGATGGATAGTCCTTCCCGATAACTTTCGATGTTTTCGTCTGAATCAGTGAATTCATGATCAAGGTTCCGATTGCAAGATGCTGGCTCCTCTTCGTCTGAACTTAGCATTATCTGAACTTGCTGCCTTCTTTTTCTCAAAGTTTGATCTTCTTCCTTTTTGGGTGTCAAGTCTTTCCGTTTCATGATTAATCAGCTCAGTTGTGATGAAGGTCCAGTACATGCATGCAGGATCCACATGCAGTACTGAAACTGACAAGCAGACTCAATGACGCGCTTTTGGCACTGAAATGGGTTTTTACCGTGAGAACGGCGAAAGGTGATTGGCTGCTAAAGATTTCCTGAACGAAGTCATAATCGTCACTATAATTAGTGATTGGCCCCTTCATCAATCCATCCATCCATCCATCCATCCATCCATCCATCCATCCATCCATCCATCCATCCATCCATCCATCCATCCATCCATCCATCCATCCATCCATCCATCCATCCATCCATCCATCCATCCATCCATCCATCCATCCATCCATCCATCCATCCATCCATCCATCCATCCATCCATCCATCCATCCATCCATTTATTCATTCATTTATAATTATCCGCGTTTATTCGATCATCCGCTCATTTATTCATTTCGGTTTGTTCGTTCATGAATGTGTTCGTTCATTCATTCATTCATTCTGTTACGGAAATCCGTCGAATTCGGTCCCGTAGGAGACAATAAACAAGAATCACGCTTAATTAACTGGCCTTGATGTTTATAAAAGCATTACAATAGTTTTTCACGAAGTGTTACGCCAGTAAGTACACAATTGTAAAATAATGTTAGTTCTCGCATAAACTGCGGCAAAAACTTGTCAATCCAAAGAACTTTAATTTTAAAAAACCCGTTGCAAAACTTTCATGACACGCTAGGAAGTTCTTATTCTAAACATACTATATAAATTAATTGTTACGTATTTGAAGATTCAAAAACAGTTGAGTTGATAAAGTAATAAACGTGCCACTCGCCAACAGTCGTTTTTTCCTTTTCGATCTCTTTCTACTATTGGTTTTTTTTTTGCTTCTTAATTTTTTCAGTTTGGTATCCGTGGCCATTCGTGGTCATTCGTAGTCACTCGTGGTCACTCGTGGTCACTCGTGGTCATCCGTGGTCACTCGTGGTCATCCGTGGTCACTCGTGGTCACTCGTGGTCACTTGTAGGGTACTTTAGACATGATCTTACTGCAAATTTCAAAATCATGCGAACTCAGATATCCAAACAGTCTGCTGCCATTGCTGGTTTTTGCCGATTTGGCTTCCGTCAATTATGATCAAAATGAAAAACATTGATCTCAAAGTAAATACCTACCAAATGATCCAATATGATCTTTAGATAATATATTATAGCTCAGATCATATTTCTATTCTGTATTTCTTCGTTATTTTGATTTTTAATTTTGATTGACAGAAGCGAAATCAACAAATTGCAGCCGACTGTTTGGCTGTCTGAGTTCGCATGATTTTGAAAATTGCAGTAATTAACCAAAACAAAATTTGACGTAATACATGGTAATATATCAACAACGAGTGCTTCGTTCATCAGGGGTTCAAAACACCGAGAAACTAATGAAAGCACGAGGCCGTAGTCCGAGTGCTTTTACTGTTTCGAGGTGTTTTGAATCCCTTGATGAAACACGAAGCACAAGTTTTTGATATGGCTTCTCAAACGAATTAATAATGATTGATTATCTGAATTGTTCTTAATTGAGTCTCCTGAGAAAAGAACGTAATAATTGCTTTTGTGTCCTGGCCTAATGAGTCACCTCGCAAGTATTATGTTTGTTAAAAAGAGCTTCGAACAAGCAGTCAGGTAGTCTAATGGATAAGTAGTGAGCGTATTGTGCGAGGGGTCACTGATTCAACTCTGGTTGATGATTTATTACTAGATTTTTTTTCATGATAGAGTGATGGCACTTAACCCGTGAAACAGATATTAGCCAAGTAGATATTACTAGACACTAATTCCATTGTTTTCTTTTGTTTTGATCTGACTATTAGTCACTAACTATTAGATTTTGTTTGACGGGTTAAGTGCCATCACTCTAAGTAAGAGGTAGTAAGTCTACTAAGTTAAAGGTAAGTAACATAATGGTAAATATACAATAATTTCAGTATCTTGATCAGTGTCTTGATCAGTTCTTCCTCCGGTATCAAGATACATCCACCTGACCCGAATCGTGAGAGCTGATTGGTTATTGAGTTAATGAAATACTAATGAGTTTGAGAAAGCCTGAATCTGAATTCCACGGCTTTGCCATTACCGTGCGAGCCGTGATAGAATAAATTACTTTTCGCATTTCTTTCGCAATTCACTGAATGCTATTCAAATATTGGCTAAACTGCAGAATACCCTGACACTCAGACCATCCTACGCATATCCACGTATCCACCGTCGGTCCACCATCGCAGTATGAAGAAATGGTATACCTGTGCCATAGTGGATACGCGTCACATATGCCGCGGTCAGACTAGTGCTAGAGTTCGTGCTTTAGCGTGCTTGCTTATGACATCAGTTAAGCAAATGCTAGAAATTTAGCTAGCACACTACGGTCAGACTTGTCTTGCTTGCTTGAAAGTGTTAATTGATATGTCACAGAACGCACTATTTCTATATCGTTGTTCTGATCAGCGTGCTGCAAACAATCATTTGAAATCATGGATAACATCTCTATACTCTTGCTTTATTTTATGTACAACCGTTTCAATTTGCTAAGGCAGCGGTTAATCAACCGTAGAAGAAGAAGATGGCTGGTTATTCAGCAACAACTGACAAACCATCGAATAGCTTCTTGATCATCAGCTGCAGAGCCAGCGGTCAGATTTGGGTAAAAATTTGGTCCTGACATCATTCGAATTCTGATATTTTTTTGATAGAATTCGCTTGTACACTGTACTTCTTCGCGTCTGAACTCCCTTGAGCAAAAGTCAATCTGCGATCGAAGGATTCGAAGCTAGCGCGTTCTGCCGTATGACCTTTCAGGTCAAACGTAAAGTATTCTCATTGGCTGATACGAGTAAACCAATTAAACTTATTTGTTTAGCAAGCTTCAAACATGGTACGGACCGTGCTTGAGATTTGCTGCGGTTCCTTTGTACTTTCTAGCATTTCGGATCAGTTTACTATTAAGCATTAGGTGTTGTGAAAAGTCGGTCACATTCGAAATTGAGCTAGAACTGTGTAAGTAAACAGGATTAATTCAAGCAAGCACGGTTCTAGCGCTAGTCTGACCGTAGCAATAGTTGGTTTTAGCGAACCTCCCGCAGAGTCATCAATGAAAACCTTCTATAGGGTAGGGGTGGGTAAAATATCGAAATATAAAACATCTAGTCATGCAATTCATTAGACGAGTTGATTCAGATATAAAAACGGTATACTGATGCAAATTAGTTAGGTGTCAGAGCTAATACTGAAGTTATCCAAAAGCTATCAGGCCTACCTAAAATATGGATGAATTAAACTAACGCCGTTACAACTGGAATTTTGTCGTTCTCAAAAGATTCGAAGACTTTTAACACGGAAGAGGTCTAATTATTATTGTTATTGGTCGTTCTCAAAAGAATCGAAGTCAGACATTAGCACTGCCAGAAACACGCGTATCCACTTCTAGTATATTCTTCGATATACATAGAAACTTCAAGTATAAGTATTTTTTTCGCGTAGCCATGGATTATATAACTTTTTTCGCGTAGCCTCCTCGCTTCAAGTTCAGGGGTATTCTGCAGTTATACTCCCAAATCTTACAAGGGGTCTGGATAGCAGCAAACTTACATAAATTTTAAGAAATAACACGATAACTTTGAAATTACAAGACATGTGTCGGCAGTGCGTACTGCCATCTTCAGTTGTGACTACAATGATTGTATCCTATTCTCAGCGATCTCACTTGTGCTATAGAGATGAGAATGGGAGTCTGCAGTCGCGCCCAGCATTGGAATGCTGCTACAGTAACTACATCAATACCAACCAACTACCCATACTTAAACCCCTTCTAGTCACCCCAAACTCATAAAACCCCGAACTAATTAACTTCAAACTAAACCCAGACTTAGATTTATTACTTAGATTTACAAATGGCCTTATTTCTATAACAAGCTAGCATATTTGTCTGAGATGATTTTGCATATGGCCGGTAGTCGTACTATTTGTTTGACCCTCTTTGGAGAAGGGTTTAATTGTCGTCTTGTGGCTGGGAGCCATACAAGTTCCTGAGACGCTTTATTAGCGTGAACTCGGGCTTCTTAATAAAGTTATTTGGACAGGTTAAATGTCAAACCTAAAAGCTTATTTATATCGTCCTAAGTAGTATTAGCCTCAATTCAGATTTGCACAATTTAAAACAAATTTTCCACAATCGACAATAAAAGCCCAGAATGGGTATGAACGGCAAGTGCTAGTAAAATCGAAAACATTCTTAGATTTTAGACAGCTGTATTTCAGAAAATAGTGCTAACACCTTGAACAGATTAGAATCGCAGCGTGACTAAAACAGTGTTTGGTAACTTGTTGCGTGACTCGGTAGAGCCAAGAACTAAAGTTCAATAGGTAACGAACATCTGTGATGCCTTTAGCTATCTTTATTACTAACAACATTTCGTGTATTCTCAGGGCAGCAAAGCACCTTTCAAGATACATTTAACAAGCCTATATTGCTTCAAAAGCAAAATCTGCAGACGGTTTGTTTTTTTAGGGGGAAGGGGGATGGGGGATGGGAAAATTGTTCCCACTAATCACGTGATATAGTTACATTGGTCAGCGGTTTAGGGTTTTCTCTTGTGTTATATTAAAGAGTACTGTTCTATTGAATCTTAGAGGCAATTTCTCTTGCATGCTTCGTTTCCCTGTTCTTTGAAACTGAAGTGAAACTTGTGAAAAGATATCATATTGGAATACGTTTGTGAAAGTGTTCACCATTCGGCATGTTGAAATGAAATTAACGACGCCTTCAATTTGGTCGTAAAGATAGAAGTGCAGTTTCGAACCAATCAGAGAGAGCCGTTCTCACGATAATTTGCATATCCTCAGTTTTCTTTCGTAACGTGATAAGAAAGCTGCATATGATTGGATGTGATCCAAAACTATGACAGCTAATTGACAGGCAGTGCTGGTAGCATTATATGGTAATGAGAAACCAAATACAGTACTGTAACGTAAAATAAACCGTGGCGAAATCCTTGCAAACAATTTCACAAATTTAATGAATGAAAATCAACTGGAGTTTTCACAAAGCCAGCAGTAAAACGAACAATAAACTTACGAGTGAAAGTATGGGATAAAGATATGTATTGAGATTCTTGGCTGCTTTTATAGTTTGGCCACGAACATATGAGAAAATACACTTTCAGACCCACAGACAAATTGCAAGGCCAAATGATATTCTCTAGGATATGCTTATTACAACTGTAAGTGATCACGAAACTATAATCCCCACAGTAAAAGAATGTGTACCGTATATGGTAAAAGAATGGAGTGCGCGAAGGATTTTTATTAACCACAATGCGTTGCGTTAACAAATCAAATCGCGATCGAATCGCTCAGGCTGAATGGATGAATGAACAACTTTATTATTGTGTCTAGTCTCGTAGCAGTCCACAGATAGACCACTAATTGGGGACGCCTAAACTAAGCTAAGAATAAACTAATTACATCTAATTGCTACGGCAGCAATGAGGAGCGTTAGACGAGAGAAAGGCCGTGGTAAAGTTCTTGAGTGAGTCAATATCATTGCCAGAAAATAGAGATATGCCTGGTCGCCCCGCTCATTATTAATTCATATTGGAAATGGAAATGTATGACCAAACAAACAAACAATAAAAAAATTGGAGAAAAGGAAATATCTTAAAACTAATCTTCGCGGATGCAAACTCCCGATGTCTAATTCACAAGTTTATTGTTTTATCTTCTTCCCGAAGATAAAACCGAGCTCGATCAATAAAGGCCGCCAAATTGAGTAAAATCCCGAGCATGGTACACACTTTCCCGATAGCCAGTTTAAAATGACATCATAATATCTAAACTCACAGAATATTACACCTATTTGGCCACAAAGATAAAGATCAACTAAATTCCACTTTGAAGACAGAAGCAAACTGAGTAAAATATACTGTTTTCACCGTTTTTCCCACTCGACAAACGCTTCTATCAAGCTTATTTGAATCGACATGTTTACATAAGTAGCCTGGCCTGTTAGATTGCACAGGAAACCCTAAGATGGTAAAGGCTTGTTTCCATAACCCAAACCGCCCTTGGCCGACCAAACAATAGAACGAATCTATTGTGTTACTGCATCGTTCTATTGTTTTATATTAATGAGGTCCTTTTGAGGTATGCCATTTAGCCTCCACCCCCTAAGATAGCCTTTTTTAGCAATTAGCTCAAATGAGAGAGAGAGCGGATAGGAGGGTCAACTTTGGGCTTTCTCACGGGTAAATACAATGTTTGTATCTTTCGATTTTGCTATGTAATCAAGATCGCTTTACACAATTAGTTGGTGATTCAGAATTCACATGGTTTACATGAATTTGAGCATAATCTTTTTATTCTGGGTAACTCCGCTGAGTTGACACAAATGATCGTAGACGCAAAATGTCTCATTTCTGGCAATGTCTATCTGATAGTGGTAGTTCTTTTCTGTCTCGCAGGAGGGCTGTTTGCAACAACGCGCCAGCTTCAAAGGTAGCAGAACACGCAAACGCAACTGGTCACCAGCTGAATTTCAAAGAAACAAGAATCGTCGAGACAGAAAAGAACTACCACCAAAGACTATTTCTGGAATCCTGGCATTCCATAAAAGACCCAAAGTCAAAGAATGACTATGTCAGGATTCCAGAAATATATAGAACTCTCGTAGATCGATCTAGCACCAGCGCGCTAGTAGGTTTAAAAATAGCATACGCATTACAACAAGATCGTTACACTGAAGAAGATCCGAGGAAGGATCGAAACGTTTGTAGCTTAATTAACAAATATATAAGCCAGAGACAACCAATTTTAATGTCATATAATGTGCATCCTGGCTGCAATTACAAGATTTTTAATGTGCTGAGCTTGTTCGCGCAGGAAACACAACAATTTTCTGGGTAAAATATGGCTATGTCTAGGATATAGCCGCTTTTATTTTGTAAAAACAAATTATAAAACAAATATAACAAAGATTAAAATTGCTAAAATAGGTGTTGCCCAGCGAAGGTGAGGGCCAAACACGCCACCGTCCCTTGGTGCAAGGGGCAGCCCCACCCCAGCACATATTGAACTACTAATACCAAATACAGTAAAAACCCGCATATAAGAAAAACTGCGGATTAAGAACCTCCAGGCTGAAATTTAGCCAATTAAGCACCCAATATATAAGAACCAGTTCAGCCTGACAAATGAAGCAGGTTCTTAGTAGTAGGGAAATGACAGTTCTGCAACACGGGCGCACCGGTGCACACCGGTGCCATCCGATACCAACCGAGTTCTGGCCCACGGGCGCACCGGTGCACACCGGTGCCATCCGATACCATCCGAGTTCTGGACCACGGGCCGCCCGAGACTCTCACCGGGCCACCGCACAGGACCGCCCGTACCGAGGAGCCACGACTATTTTTAGAACGATCAGATCCTAGCCGTTCCGCACCGGCCTAAGGATTTGCGCTATGCCACGACTATTTTTAAAACGACATTGTGGTTTTTCGATTTTTCGCTGACGTTTTCTATTTTCCCCAGTTTTCCCTTATTTATCCGTGAGTCAGCAGTTCGTGACACAAACAAATGACGTCGGCACAAACAAACATAAACTAAATAATAAAAATCCATTTTGAGAACTCTGTATTCGAAAATGCCTCTAGCTACCCGGTCACCTCAATCACAGTATGAAAAATCTTTTTATCACGTTATGTAACAACTGGTCTATTGTTTAATTTTATAAAGTATCTTCAACCTAATGTTTTTATGTCAATCATATCCATCTTAAAAAAATGTACAAACATTAATTTAAACAATGGAGAGGCACGCTAGATAAGTGATCTATTGTTGTATCAACAGGTGACCATATGTAAATTCGTCTGTGTATCAGAACAATAATAACTAGAGTCAAACACGCGAGTCTTTTTAAAAATGTGATTTATTTACAACTTGGCAATTATAAAATCGCAACATTTCTCTCAATAATTATATAATCACCATGACCACCAGTGTAGTTTCAAAGCTGCTTTATTAGACTTATAAGACATTTAAAGATCCAAAACAAACAAAGAATGAAATTTGATAGTTCACATTCACTTGTTCTTAATACTTCTGCCAGTTAGGTATTGATTTAATCACGGCTCTTAATCGTTCTGAACGTCGAGGAGGTATCACTACATCGTCGTATTTATGGGATCACCATGACCACCAGTGTAGTTTCAAAGCTGCTTTATTAGACTTATAAGACATTTAAAGATCCAAACCAAACAAATAATGAAATTTGATAGTTCACATTCACTTGTTCTTAATACTTCTGCCAGCTAGGTATTGATTTAATCACGGCTCTTAATCGTTCTGAACGTCGAGGAGGTATCACTACATCGTCGTATTTATGGGCATCCCGATAAGGTATCCACTTGATGGGTTTTTCTTTACTTGGTGGGGGAGTGGGTGGAAATATGGGTGGACCAGATGGAGTGTTTGGTGTGCTGAACAAGGAGGTTGATTGCCCCATTTCTGAATGGACTCTTATTGGAGTAGAAGGAACCTCGACTGAAGTTGATGGTCTCGAAGTAGATGGTATTCTAATTTTAGAGGTTAGGCGTTGTAACATGGAAGGTGGTTTGGATGTCACAAAACCACTATCACGACTTAGACTTGTTGAGGGAACATTTTCTGGGGTTGTAAAAGCCGGCAGATGACTTTCATCAGCCAACGGTGGTAGGACTGCTTCTTGCCTGGGTCTGACCACCACACTGTTCGGAAGTTGTTGTTCGAGGTGGAGGTAGCGATTAAACAGTGAAGTGTATTCTTTCACTTTCACCTCTGGAGGAACACTGCGGTCTTTTAAAATGTGGTCCATCTGCTCTTCTAGATTCTGCATGGCTTTTAAGAGGGGTGACTGTAAGTACCCTTGACGTTGAAAAAAGTTACCGATGGTCTTCATCGCATCTAATTGACCCCCAGTCTGTGGGGGATCGTTGAGAAGAACATTAGTACGCAGTCGACACTCCTCTGGAGTGTTGGGTTTGAGATCCACAAAGAGGTAGCCGTAAGGCCGTTCGACAGCCGCTTCATACTTATGAAGAAACTGGTCGGTCTTGCCAGGGTACATCTGTTTTCCCAATGTTGTTATTTGTAGTTTGTCTCTTGGGTTTTTAAACAAAACCAAGTAGGCCGCATTCAAACTCAACGTGCGCATGATTTTGCCTTGAAAGTAGACATTCTGACAGAGGAAAATGACACTGAGGTTTCGGTGATGAGATCCTTTGGTGAATAAATTCATAATTCTTTTGTCGTTGGAGGTCTCGGCCATTTGGTCGTCAATGACCATCAGATTGTTGACTTTGGGATCAAAATACCAATCCTCCTCCAGGTCGTGAGGGATGCCTTTGACAAACTCGATCCCTGGTAGAGTCTGCTGCATTTGCTCATAGGCCGGTTGCCATTGTGAATAGCTCCATACAATACGTTGAGGGGGAGGTTGAATGACTCTACTTGCGTGTTGAAGTAAGTTCTGAACCCAGACCGTTTTTCCAGACCCAGTCATTCCCGCCACGATAGCCGTGAAGGGGTGGAGTAACTGGAAGGTTGTACAAGATGAAACAATCTCTGATTTTGGAGATTTCTGGAATTTGTGTTTGTTATTAATGTGTCTTTTAAGATTATCATTTCTCGAAAATTCTCTACCACACTCTGGACAATTCATGTTTACTACACAGAAGCAATCGGTAGAATGAGTAGAAACAATATATACACTATTTTTTATAGCTTATTTTTCAAAATCGCAATTTTCATTGGTAAATATCCTCCTCCTCCTCTTCCTCGTCCTCGTCATTTACTCCTCCTCCTCCTCATTCACTCCTCCTCCTCCTCATTCATTCACTCCTCCTCCTCCTCATTCACTCTTCCTCCTCCTCCTCATTCACTCCTCCTCCTCCTCCTCATTCACTCCTCCTCCTACTCATTCACTCCTCCTCCTCATTCACTCTTCCTCCTCTCATTCACTCCTCCTCCTCCTCATTCACTCCTCCTCCTCCTCATTCACTCCTCCTCCTACTCATTCACTCATTCACTCCTCCTCCTACTCATTCACTCCTCCTCCTCCTCATTCGCTCCTCCTCCTCCTAATTCACTCCTCCTCCTCTTCCTTTTTCATTCACTCCTCCTTTTTCATTCACTCCTCCTCCTCCTCCTCCTCCTCCTCCTCCTCCTCCTCCTCCTCCTCCTCCTCCTCCTCCTCCTCTCTCCTCCTCATTCACTCCTCCTCCTCCTCATTCCCTTCTTTCCCCTCGCTACACTATCAGATAACTCAATAAATAGCATAGTGTCTCTAAATAAGGTTCATTTGAATAAGTCTTCCATAGAGACAACATGAGTCAACTACTATGTCAAAATTTTGGTTATTTGCATCATTTAGCACATTGTCCTCCCCACCAGAGGGCTTTATTACTGGCCTCCGCTAGTCCAGAACAGGTTCATGCCATTTGTGAAGTGTGTTTGAATTTGTGTATGGGTACTCTTCCGGTTACGGTTGGACAAAAAGAAAGACTTAAACCACATGTGGATATTATAAGAGAATTAGCGGACTCCTCAATTCCTTTCAAAACCAAGAAACGAACTCTAGCCCAACACGGTGGGGGATTTGTGTCCGATGTCATGTCACCGCTGATGTCGGCTTTGAGCCTGTTTTTGCTATAAATAACTTCATCTTGAAAGAAAACCTTCATTTTACCTTGACTACCTGAGGAAGCAACATGAAGAGATCAAGAGTCGATTCTACTAGCTCTGAAGAAAGTTCAGTTTCTGGACAGAGATCTCAGTCGGAATTGGACATTTTTGACGATGATGATATCGAAGAAGTTATGCAGGATCTCTCCCAGAGTACTATCCCGATTGAGGTGACCGGGTAGCTAGAGGCATTTTCGAATACAGAGTTCTCAAAATGGATTTTTATTATTTAGTTTATGTTTGTTTGTGCCGACGTCACTTGTTTGTGTCACGAACTGCTGACTCACGGATAAATGAGGGAAAACTGGGGAAAATAGAAAACGTCAGCGAAAAATCGAAAAACCACAATGTCGTTTTAAAAATAGTCCTCGGTACGGGCGGTCCTGTGCGGTGGCCCGGAGAGAGTCTCGGCCGGCCCGTGGTCCAGAACTCGGATGGTATCGGATGGCACCGGTGTGCACCGGTGCGCCCGTGGGCCAGAACTCGGTTGGTATCGGATGGCACCGGTGTGCACCGGTGCGCCCGTGTTGCAGAACTGTCATTTCCCTACTACTGTTCTTATGAGAAAATGACTAAAGCTCAGAACACACAGGTACAATCGGTGCTGAATATGCAGAAATATTATATTTACTATACAGTTGGGTTGTTAATGTTTAGTGTGAATTAATTAGACCTTTCAGGGTCAATAGTTCACTAATTAAAACAAATTGTAAGGAAATACACCATATCAGGAACAATAATTGTTTTTTTTTGCCCTGTAAATAAGAACCTGTTAAGAACCTATTCAGCCTGATTTCTCACTAGACACCCAATATATAAGAACCATTTCAGCCTGACTTGGAAAAATAGGGGTTCTTTTATGCGGGTTTTTACTGTACTACTTAATTTAAAATAAATATTAAACAAATCTATAATAAATGTTGACTCAAAAAAAACACAACACTGCCGCACCTGCAAACAGTGTATTAACTCAAATAACCAAGGAATTGATATATTTGCCGCCCCTGCTAGCAAACATTCAACTTCCTCATACAACACTAGAAAAATTAGTGCTTAAACAGAAGGTAAGGAATGAGTCCTAATGTATTTTTTAAATGTATCAGACTTCCAACGACCTAATAGCCTAATCTTGGAATCCGATAAACCTTGCTGAACAGCATATGTAGCAGCCCCTATTCTAAAACTATGTCCCTTATATCTATTGGGATCAAGATTGCAAATCTTAAGAGATGTGCCAAGCAGTTTTGAAAACACAGTCCTTAACACTGGGACCCCCTCACTGTCAATAAACAAAGGTCCATTCTCAATGCCACGAACTACAAGATAATCCAAAATAGTTTGCACTGGACAAACGGCAGGCTGCCGTGATACAACAATAGAAAACGGAGGTTGATTATAATTATGCTTATAGTTATGAAATGTAACCTTAAGGGAAATAACACGACCATCAGAGGCTGAAAGTTTGTTGACCTGACTAAATTGCAGCACCACATTGACGTTTTGTTTATTATCAACTGTAATTTCGCCAATACGAAGAAAAGCGAAAAATGATAAAGAACACATGGCCTTAAACATAAGAGCCTGATAATGCGAACTGCAAATAGCCACTCCAGACTGAGTAATACGCAACAAAATTGGTAGTATTATAGGTATAACATGTTTTAGATGGATCTTGCAAACCTGCAAGCCTGTGATAATAGCCTAAGGCTGAAACATATGTGTTAACTGTAGATGAAGCATATTTCTTGTCAAACAAATATGCTATAAATAAGGCTAAAGTGGTTGGGGAACCGGAAGAGCAAGGACTGAATTTCCAAAACAACTAGAGTAAAACTGTCCAAAAAGGCGCCAAGCGTTTCAATGGAAGACTCCTGCAAGCTTGATGATAACAATTTATAAACTAAAGGCACCAGTTCAAAGGGAGTAACTGAGTTGGTACAATCGTGGGGGAATTGTCGAAATAACCTGGGACCAACTGTCTGAAACGCAGTATCTGTAAACGAGACAATGCATCTGCAAGATGATTTTTAACTCCGGGTATGTGTTTAGCTTTAAAAAGAATATTATATTTCAAACACACCAAAACAAGCTTGCGAACAAAAACCATAAGTGTCTCAAAATAAGGATTCATTGTCAGTAAAAATTGTAATGCATTGGTTGCACATCATATTACCCCAAAGTAAAAGACTAAGAACTACTGGATAAAACTCTAAAATGGCTATGTTCTTATATTGCCATTCTCTGGGCCACTCCCCATAGCACCAATGAGATCCAAAAATTGCTTCAAAGCCTATTGCTCCAGAAGAATCTGTGAAAAGCTGCAAGGAATTACTATCCTGCCATATATCACTAAGAAATCAATAAGTCTGCGCACGACCTGGCACGACAACTAAACAAGCAAAGTTCGCCATATATCACTAAGAAATCAATAAGTCTGCGCACGACCTGGCACGACAACTAAACAAGCAAAGTTCAAAGTGCCAATAAGGGACTGCAAGTCACGCAAAGTTGCTTTCTTTCTAAGCATGAAAAAAGAGATCAAATCCAAGCATTTAGATAATTTATCTTGAGGTAACCGAGCCTCTGATAACTGTGTGTCAAGCTCGATGCCTACAAAAGTTAAAGTTGTAGATGGACCAAAAGTTTTTTCTGGTGCCATGGGAACGCTCAGGTATTGACAAAGCTCTAAGAAAGATGTGAGGCCTCTATTACACTGCTGTATAGATGGTTCAATAATAAGAAAATCATCCAACAAATGAATTATGTTGTGAATACCTAATTTGTTATATGCAATCCATTCTATTGCTGTACTGAAAGCCTCGAATGTTTTGCAGGAACTGGCACAGCCCATAGGCATACATTTATCAAAATAATATTAACCCTTCCATTGCATACCTAACAAATGATAATCTAATGGATTTATGGGTATAATCCTAAAAGCATGTTTTACATCAGTTTTGGCTAAATAGGAACCAACACCAGCACGTTTTATACCGCGAACTGCATCATCTGGTGAAAGCTGATGAAATACCATCGTTAACTGACATGTCTTTAGGATAAGAAAGGTGATGAATCATGCGATATTCACCAGGAGTCTTTTGGGGAACAATACCCAAAGGTGATACCCTGAAATGAGGTAAAGGGTGTGAAGGGAAAGGACCAGCAAGCCTATGGGCCTCCAGCTCCTTAAAATGTTATATCCTCAATATCAGAAAAAATACGAAACCCATATGTAAAACCTTTGATAAGAAATTGTGACTTATCAAAATCATAATCAGAGAGCAAGGCTTTAAATTATTTACTCTTACTGGTGTTGGCAAAGGGAGCACTGGCATTATGGGATTGCTTCTCTTTTGAGCCACGATAAGAGGGTGATAAGTGATAGTATCACGATTTTCAAGTCACTTTGTTTTATTTTGAGACGTCAATATTTTGTGGTATTGACGTCTCAAAATTACCGCGCACGATTGGCTCACAGGATATGATTGACAGCGAAAATGACATTTTTTTGGTATCTGGCTTCAACTACAATGCGAATGCAGGAATGTTCTTCGATTTTTCAAGGAAAATTCAAGGTTATTCCACAGTAAAAAGGAGTTTCTACAATGCAGTATTATCAGTATTATGCTATGTGTATAAACAAGGGAAGCTAAGGTCGTAGTTAAGGTGAGAAATGATTCTGTCAAACCTCATTCACAGCTAAAATTTCATTTCACGGCGAAAGCTACGAACACTAGTTTCTTGATAAAACTTGATGCTGTAAAAGTGTAAATTACAATCAGGCACATGATGAAAACCTTGATCAGTTTAATACAATAAAACAGTTATTATAATTATTTGGTCGTTTGTTGTTTATTGCAGAATAACATTGAATGAAGTTGAATGAATTTACAGTGAAAGTTGTTCTTTGCCGTGAAAATCCGGCCAATCTTGACCTTCTAGAATCTTGCCGTCTTTTGAGCTATTTTCCACCCTGCATTGGACTTGACGTCGACTGACATATTGCAGTCACATTTGCCCTTGTATATACAGAAGATTGAGGGTTAAAACATCGTTGAATTTTCACGAAATTATATTTACTGAATCGATCCACTTTCAATCCGGCGAACCGTACGATAAACTTTGGATTTGTTTTCATTCGCTTTTCTGCCAAAATAAGAGATGAAATGCTTGTCATGACATAAAAGAGGAAGCTTGTCAATAGTTCTTTATAATCACTATCATGTTAACTTGTTTAAACTGTCATTTAAACTTTTTTTTAAATCTTTTTGTACTGAAAACAGTTTTCAAAAACTTCAATCGTCGCCACGTCAACGCGCGAGGTGGTGAGAATTTGAACAAAATCAGAATGCTTTCCTTGTTATTTTATTAGTTTTTCTTGCGAATTATTGTAGAATCGTGATACAAAACTAATTGCGTGCGCGACGGAGCGCAATACGGAATATATTTTCTCCCAACCCCGTCAATATTTTGTGGTATCGCCGTCTCAAAATCGCAATTAGTTTATAAGAGGGTGCCCAGGCTTCTTACATTCTGGGCAAGAATGGCTAAAAGCACAGCCAGAGCAAAAATTACCCTTATGATATTTCCAGCAAAATCCCGGCTTAGGGACTAGCAACCTAGACTTATTGTCAACACCAGTAAGGGGCTAAGTGTTAGCCTTAAACTGTTGGAGAGGTTGCGAACGCATCCAAAGTTCAGCGTGAACAGCCCCCCAAGGGAATGCTTTAGGGTCACCATGTCTGAGATATCTAAAATTCTCATCATAGTATCTCCAATTGTAACACCTCATCGCAAGATCTCTAATAATGTCACTATATTTCATCAAAGCTGGAGCCTCTTGTGGGTATTTTGATGTAAATATTCCCACAAACACTTGAAAAGCAGAGGTCCAAGCTTCAATATTAGCTATGTTCTTAACTTTAAGGTTAGACTCAAGCATTAAAGCTGGCAAACCAGGACTGTCTTTCTTCTCTGATACATAAAGGTGATAACCAGAGGAAGTTCTTGAGTGACTGCTTATGAGTGTACCGAAGTCAATGTACTCATTAGACCAAAGTTTTGCCTTAATTTTGGCTGGTATTCCCATACCAATGGGAAGACTTTTAGAAAGAAAAATATTCCTGGGCTCAGCATTTATATTTGTGTCAGTCAACTCACCCGACAGGTTACCCAGGTCAGCAGCTATCGACCCCTGTACAATAGCCGCTGCCCTGGAATCATCATCAGAGTGACCTGAACCAGACAAAGATAATGTAGATTCATTTAAACTATTAACATTTGCACTACTTGCGGCATTTGAAGATTGAAGAGAAGCCAGGACAGACTGTGAATCTTTTTGAACCAGCTGCTCCATATCTGCTGTGCTGATGGTAGCAGTACTAGCACTTGTATTGGGGACTAGCGAGAACTTTTACGAGGCATTCTGAAAGAAAATGAACTAAAAGAAAATAGAGTGTACTGCAAAATAAATACAATCAATAACAAACATACATTGAAGTTAAAACAGCTTAGATGAAAACGGGCTGTCAACTGGAAAAGCAAATGGCGCGTACATCATGTCACGCCATATGTCGCGTATACCAAGAGGGGGGTCGTAAATATAACAGAAATGCCCAACCCCTTGGCCATAGCTTTATGCAAATTTAGTAAATATACGTTTCGTGACATAAAATATTATTTTGGAACAAAATAATTGCTTTACGATACACACTGGTGATGCCGGGAGTGGGAAATTGGTTGTCAATTAAGACATCCAGAAAGCACAATGTGTGGCCTACCTCCTTCTCCATTGTGAATCGTATGTTGTTGTGTCTCGAGTTGATAAAATTGATGAACGAATTAGCATCATGCTCATTATGGAAAAGACAGAAAGTGTCATCAACGTAACGACGATAGTAAATAACTTCAGTATTATAGTGTATTGTTCTAGCCAAATGTGCTCATTATGTCCCATGAATAGATTAGCTAAATGAGGTGCGAGTGGTGACCCCATCGTCTATATTTGATCTAAAAACATGTTCTTGAATAAGAAGTGTGTCTCAGCTGTGGCGAAGTTGAATATGGACTTGAGATCAGATGGATTGATCTTGTTTGAGATTAGGATAGTTTTCTGTGATGTACTTTACTGCCAGATCAATACATTCCTGGAGAGGGAGGCTCGTGAATAGGCTCTCTACATCAAAAGAGACCATAAATTTTCCCTGGGAGCGAATCTTACAAGAAAATAATCCAGCCCACTTCTAGCTCGCTTGCGTTCACACTTGGATCGATCTGAGATCGATCTGAGACCACCTCTGGGTTGGATCGATCTGAGATCGATCTACATAAAAAATTGCGTTCACACTTAGCTAGCGCTCGCATTTGATCTAGATCGATCTCAGATCGATCTAGAACTCCAGTGTGAACGCGCCTGTTACATAAAGTACTTTTAAAATCCTTCATATAGGACTCGTTCTCCTCAAAAGATTCGTCGCCTATGATGCAGAGGGATTTGACGAATGATGTCAAGGTGTGGATACTAATCACCTGTTTAATTGTTGTTACTTATTCGTTCAATATGCCAGACTAAATCACCATAGTAACCATACATGGTTATTATGAACTAATCTAGTCATTGGTTTGAGTACCATGGTTTCTATGCCTTACATTGTTGTTATCATAACAATAACATCATGACATAACATATTTTAAAGTCAAGGATATCAAAGTTACAAAACAGTTCATGTTGTGGTTGCCATCGCTACAAAGCATCTTACATTGTACTACCTTGGTTGATCCCACTATTGTACAAAGCATCTTACATTGTACTATCTTGTTTGATCCCACTATTGTACAAAGCATCTTACATTGTACTACCTTGTTTGATCCCACTATATATTGTACAAAGCATCTTACATTGTACTACCATGATCCACTATATATTGTACAAAGCATCTTACATTGTACTACCTTGTTTGATCCCACTATATATTGTACAAAGCATCTTACATTGTACTACCTTGTTTGATCCCACTATTGTACAAAGCATCTTACATTGTACTACCTTGTTTGATCCCACTATATATCCCACTATGTACAAAGCATCTTACATTGTACTATCTTGTTTGATCCCACTATTGTACAAAGCATCTTACATTGTACTATCTTGTTTGATCCCACTATTGTACAAAGCATCTTACATTGTACTATCTTGGTTGATCCCACTATATTGTACAAAGCATCTTACATTGTACTATCTTGTTTGATCCCACTATTGTACAAAGCATCTTACATTGTACTATCTTGTTTGATCCCACTATATATTGTACAAAGCATCTTACATTGTACTATCCTTGTTTGATCCCACTATCCCATATATTGTACAAAGCATCTTACATTGTACTACCTTGTTTGATCCCACTATTGTACAAAGCATCTTACATTGTACTATCTTGTTTGATCCCACTATTGTACAAAGCATCTTACATTGTACTACCTTGTTTGATCCCACTATTGTACAAAGCATCTTACATTGTACTATCTTGTTTGATCCCACTATATATTGTACAAAGCATCTTACATTGTACTATCTTGTTTGATCCACTATTGTACAAAGCATCTTACATTGTACTACCTTGTTTGATCCCACTATATACATTGTACAAATTATTGCATCTTACATTGTACTACCTTGTTTGATCCCACTATATGTACAAAGCATCTTACATTGCACTACCTTGTTTGATCCCACTATTATTATATATTGTACAAAGCATCTTACATTGTACTATCTTGTTTGATCCCACTATATATTGTACAAAGCATCTTACATTGTACTACCTTGTTTGATCCCACTATATATTGTACAAAGCATCTTACATTGTACTACCTTGTTTGATCCCACTATATATTGTACAAAGCATCTTACATTGTACTACTTGTTTGATCCCACTATATATTGTACAAAGCATCTTACATTGTACTACCTTGTTTGATCCCACTATTGTACAAAGCATCTTACATTGTACTACCTTGTTTGATCCCACTATTGTACAAAGCATCTTACATTGTACTACCTTGGTTGATCCCACTATTGTACAAAGCATCTTACATTGTACTACTTACTTGTTTGATCCCACTATTGTACAAAGCATCTTACATTGTACTACATTGTTTGATCCCACTATTGTTCTTACATTGATCCCACTATTGTACAAAGCATCTTACATTGTACTATCTTGTTTGATCCCACTATTGTACAAAGCATCTTACATTGTACTATCTTGTATTGTATCATCTTACATTGTACTATCTTGTTTGATCCCACTATTGTACAAAGCATCTTACATTGTACTACCTTGTTTGATCCCACTATATATTGTACAAAGCATCTTACATTGTACTACCTTGTTTGATCCCACTATATATTGTACAAAGCATCTTACATTGTACTATCTTGTTTGATCCCACTATATATTGTACAAAGCATCTTACATTGTACTACCTTGTTTGATCCCACTATTGTACAAAGCATCTTACATTGTACTATCTTGTTTGATCCCACTATTGTACAAAGCATCTTACATTGTACTATCTTGTTTGATCCCACTATATATTGTACAAAGCATCTTACATTGTACTATCTTGTTTGATCCCACTATATATTGTACAAAGCATCTTACATTGTACTATCTTGTTTGATCCCACTATATATTGTACAAAGCATCTTACATTGTACTACCTTGTTTGATCCCACTATATATTGTACAAAGCATCTTACATTCTACTATCTTGTTTGATCCCACTATATATTGTACAAAGCATCTTACATTGTACTGCCTTGTTTGATCCCACTATATATTGTACAAAGCATCTTACATTGTACTACCTTGGTTGATCCCACTATTGTACAAAGCATCTTACATTGTACTACCTTGTTTGATCCCACTATTGTACAAAGCATCTTACATTGTACTATCTTGTTTGATCCCACTATTGTACAAAGCATCTTACATTGTACTATCTTGTTTGATCCCACTATTGTACAAAGCATCTTACATTGTACTATCTTGTTTGATCCCACTATTGTACAAAGCATCTTACATTGTACTACCTTGTTTGATCCCACTATTGTACAAAGCATCTTACATTGTACTACCTTGTTTGATCCCACTATATATTGTACAAAGCATCTTACATTGTACTACCTTGTTTGATCCCACTATATATTGTACAAAGCATCTTACATTGTACTACCTTGTTTGATCCCACTATATATTGTACAAAGCATCTTACATTGTACTATCTTGTTTGATCCCACTATTGTACAAAGCATCTTACATTGTACTATCTTGTTTGATCCCACTATTGTACAAAGCATCTTACATTGTACTACCTTGTTTGATCCCACTATTGTACAAAGCATCTTACATTGTACTATCTTGTTTGATCCCACTATATATTGTACAAAGCATCTTACATTGTACTATCTTGTTTGATCCCACTATTGTACAAAGCATCTTACATTGTACTATCTTGTTTGATCCCACTATATATTGTACAAAGCATCTTACATTGTACTACCTTGTTTGATCCCACTATATATTGTACAAAGCATCTTACATTGTACTACCTTGGTTGATCCCACTATATATTGTACAAAGCATCTTACATTGTACTACCTTGTTTGATCCCACTATTGTACAAAGCATCTTACATTGTACTACCTTGTTTGATCCCACTATTGTACAAAGCATCTTACATTGTACTACCTTGTTTGATCGCACTATATATTGTACAAAGCATCTTACATTGTACTACCTTGGTTGATCCCACTATATATTGTACAAAAAGCATCTTACATTGTACTACCTTGGTTGATCCCACTATTGTACAAAGCATCTTACGTTGTACTATCTTGTTTGATCCCACTATTGTACAAAGCATCTTACATTGTACTATCTTGTTTGATCCCACTATATATTGTACAAAGCATCTTACATTGTACTACCTTGGTTGATCCCACTATTGTACAAAGCATCTTACATTGTACTACCTTGTTTGATCCCACTATATATTGTACAAAGCATCTTACATTGTACTACCTTGGTTGATCCCACTATTGTACAAAGCATCTTACGTTGTACTATCTTGTTTGATCCCACTATTGTACAAAGCATCTTACATTGTACTACCTTGTTTGATCCCACTATATATTGTACAAAGCATCTTACATTGTACTACCTTGGTTGATCCCACTATTGTACAAAGCATCTTACGTTGTACTATCTTGTTTGATCCCACTATTGTACAAAGCATCTTACATTGTACTACCTTGTTTGATCCCACTATTGTACAAAGCATCTTACATTGTACTATCTTGTTTGATCCCACTATTGTACAAAGCATCTTACATTGTACTACCTTGTTTGATCCCACTATATATTGTACAAAGCATCTTACATTGTACTATCTTGTTTGATCCCACTATTGTACAAAGCATCTTACATTGTACTACCTTGTTTGATCCCACTATTGTACAAAGCATCTTACATTGTACTATCTTGTTTGATCCCACTATTGTACAAAGCATCTTACATTGTACTATCTTGTTTGATCCCACTATATATTGTACAAAGCATCTTACATTGTACTATCTTGTTTGATCCCACTATATATTGTACAAAGCATCTTACATTGTACTATCTTGTTTGATCACACTATATATTGTACAAAGCATCTTACATTGTACTACCTTGTTTGATCACACTATATATTGTACAAAGCATCTTACATTGTACTACCTTGTTTGATCCCACTATTGTACAAAGCATCTTACATTGTACTATCTTGTTTGATCCCACTATTGTACAAAGCATCTTACATTGTACTACCTTGTTTGATCCCACTATATATTGTACAAAGCATCTTACATTGTACTACCTTGTTTGATCCCACTATTGTACAAAGCATCTTACATTGTACTACCTTGTTTGATCCCACTATATATTGTACAAAGCATCTTACATTGTACTACCTTGTTTGATCCCACTATATATTGTACAAAGCATCTTACATTGTACTATCTTGTTTGATCCCACTATTGTACAAAGCATCTTACATTGTACTACCTTGTTTGATCCCACTATTGTACAAAGCATCTTACATTGTACTATCTTGTTTGATCCCACTATTGTACAAAGCATCTTACATTGTACTATCTTGTTTGATCCCACTATATATTGTACAAAGCATCTTACATTGTACTATCTTGTTTGATCCCACTATATATTGTACAAAGCATCTTACATTGTACTATCTTGTTTGATCACACTATATATTGTACAAAGCATCTTACATTGTACTACCTTGTTTGATCACACTATATATTGTACAAAGCATCTTACATTGTACTACCTTGTTTGATCCCACTATATATTGTACAAAGCATCTTACATTGTACTATCTTGTTTGATCCCACTATTGTACAAAGCATCTTACATTGTACTATCTTGTTTGATCCCACTATTGTACAAAGCATCTTACATTGTACTACCTTGTTTGATCCCACTATATATTGTACAAAGCATCTTACATTGTACTACCTTGTTTGATCCCACTATTGTACAAAGCATCTTACATTGTACTATCTTGTTTGATCCCACTATTGTACAAAGCATCTTACATTGTACTACCTTGTTTGATCGCACTATATATTGTACAAAGCATCTTACATTGTACTACCTTGTTTGATCGCACTATATATTGTACAAAGCATCTTACATTGTACTACCTTGTTTGATCCCACTATTGTAGGAACTTGAAGAGGAGAATGAGATGCTAAACCAGGAACTTAATAAACTGAGAATTCAACACCAAAAAACTATAGAACGAGTAAGTTGTAAGAGAATGAAGTTACCGACACGTTTAAGTAATCCATGCAAGAACTATTATAATTATTATAACTAATTATTATTATTATTATTATTTTATTATTATTATTATTGTTATTATTATTGTTATTATTATTAGTAGTAGTAGTAGTAGTAGTAGTAGTAGTAGTAGTAGTAGTAGTAGTAGTAGTAGTAGTAGCAGCAGCAGCAGCAGCAGCAGCAGCAGCAGCAGCAGCAGCAGCAGCAGCAGCAGCAGCAGCAGCAGCAGTAGTAGCAGTAGTAGCAGTAGTAGTAGTAGAGGTAATCATACGGATTCGAGTTCAATTTGGAAATAATTTGTACAAGTGTGTTTTTCAAAGAGTGTCAAATTTGCACGAGCCCGTAGGGCGAGTGCAATTTGAGCTCTTTGAAAAACACACGAGTGCAAATTATTTCAAATTGAACGAGAAATCGTATGATTACCAATTAATAATATTCATGAAAAAAAAATTATATGCACTGCAGCAGTGCAAATTACCTTTAATTTGCACTGCAGTGCAAATTACTTTTCAACTGCACTACTCTTAGCCAATCAGAATCGAGCATTTTTTTCATGAATATTATTATTATTATTATTATTATTATTATTATTATTATTATTATTATTATTATCATTATTGTTATTATTACTATTATTATTATTATTATTATTATTATTGTTGTTGTTGTTGTTGTTGTTTTGTATTATTATTATTATTATTATTATTATTATTATTATTATTATTATTATTATTATTATTATTATTATTATTATTATTATTATTATTATTTTCCAATACAGCATTAGAGTGCAATTTAGAAAAGTGTGAAATAGTACTAATTTTAAATAGTACTAAATAGTGCTATTTCTATTGTTTTCTATTGTTTCATTAGTGCTATTTAGTACTAATTAGTTATTTAGTTTTCAAGCTTTTCTAATTTGCACTCTACCCTTCAATGAGGATTATTAGCTGGGGTGGTCACAATAGATCTAAATTAAGCGTTCTGAAATCAGGCCCCTGCACGCCTGTGTGTTTCCTGCAGCCTTTGTAAAGCTTAAATATAAACTAGAAAAGCAAGGAACCGCGAACGAAAATGCTGTAGGTATACGTAGGATCTGTAAATTAAAGATCTAATCAGCTAAATATATGGCAAATATGAAATGAAAGAAAGGCTGATTCTACGTAGAATTGAAAAGCTTAACACAACACCAACATGATAGAGCAAGAGAGAGCCAGGATCTGCAACCGTAAACAGCTGTTTCGTCCTTTTGGGACTCGTCAGTACGGTGTAGGAAGCAAACATACACCAACTTAGAAAGCCAATGTATGTTATTTGCGCGACCCTGAAACTCAATCCAGTTCGAATTTAGAAGCCCGCCGATTGGCTCACACCACAGAACAATGTAATAATAATGATAATAATAATAACTATTATCCTTACTGATGATGACAGTAGACACAGTCGAAACATGTTTAAGCACAAAAAGTGTCGTTATTTCGCTTAAACTTATAGCTCACTTGCTATTACTAAGACCTTTTGGAAATAATAATAATAATAATAATATATGTTCCGTTATATGCAACACAATACGTTTGCAAATAGATGAAAATGTGAAACAATTTGTTTTAAAATTGGCATGTGGTACCACTGAATAACAGACAAACTTTATAAAAATACCTTATTAGTTTTAACAATAGAAAATTTAAAGATTCCTTCTTGCCGTACCATAGTTCCATGTAGTTCTTGCGTGGACCATAAATTAAATGAAACCTGACTATATAGTAGAAACGATTGCGTTGCTGTTCTATTTGAACCGCAGAATAAATCCCCCGGGGGGAGACTCCCATATATAAAGTGGTGAGGATACTCGTCGTACCTATTAGGGTTTGAAATCCACGATTTGGTACCGCTTAGGGGGTCTCACATTTAAAAGAACAGCAAGACATGCAAGTCGGTACCTCTTAGGATGTCTGTCAGCAAATGAACAGCAAATAACATTTGTTTTGCGAAGCTTCTGAGGCATCGAAAATTAACTGCAAAATGCAAAGGAATTAATACACTTATTGTTTTAGACTTGATAACTCCTAGGGGTGAAAGCTACTTCATGCCACGCCCACTTGGAAGTAGTCTCCTACGCAGCCGTTTTTAGCTCCGTCACGCAACGCTCCCGGCCCGGGAATGTTGCGTGACGGAACTAAAGATGGCTGCGTAGGAGACTAACTTGGAAGAGACTAGGGTACCTTTTTATGGCGCGCCGATCCGGACAAAAATACTTCTGTTTAAAAATATACGACTTGTGTGAAATACAGTACTTATCGTTAAAAATATACTACTTGTTTGAAAATATAAGACTTGTTACTGAGTAAATATATACGACTTGCTTGAAAATATACGACTTGTAATTTAAACATATACGACTTCAAAGGCGCCCGCGATCGGTGGTCAGCAGTAGCACGATGAATACCCCGAGGGGGGAGGAGTGGGTAACGGCTATACACAGGCTACATCCATCATGGCATCGGAAAAGATTTGCCTACAAATTGGAACATTTGGTCTTTTCGGCCCTAGCCCCTGCGAATCTCTTCGAATTCTTATTCTTCTTTTTTCCTGTCAGTTTCTGATTGTTTTTCACTTCGGTATATTAATATTATATATATAATATGCAATATGTACTTCAGTTTAATTTATATTTTCGCTTGACCCCCTCCCCTCCCCCTCCACGAAATCCCCAAATCAGTCATAGATTACTTGCTTTTATAATTTCATGCCGTGATTAGATCTGATCAATACATCGACATATATAACACTTACTTGATACATTAATTGTGCATGGAAAAAGGGTTCACTACTGCTTTGCATTGAGTATTTCCACCCGCTATCAGTTCCCTCAGATTCATCAGTTTTGTTTGTGCAACGGCGAAGGCACAAGCTGTTATCAATAGTCATACTAACAACACCAGAGAAGCCTGACACATCATATTTTTGAATGCCCAGCAGTTTACATCGAGTCAAAATAATACAATGATCAATACATTGTAGATATAAATACTAGGAAGAGCTTCGAGGCTGTTGTGTATATACTCTGTATGGGACTCTATAAAAACTGGCCGAAATACGGTGCGAAAATGTTACGAACTAACATGTATTTGGTATCAAAATGTCCATAAAAGCGCGGGCTATGCTAATCCGTAGTTAATTTCGTGACTAGGCCTGTGTAGTTTCAATAAAAGCTATTTATGTGGGCTGACAGGCCAGTTTGAGGTCATGTCACGCCAATTCTCTTGTAAGGTAGACCCATTCAACTAAAAAAATACGGTACTTTTTTGCATCGAATTTCAATTATAACCAAATAATATGGTCCACGAAAGATCAAAAAAACTAAATCCGTCGTTAACTTTTTAGTTATATGCATTTATACGAGGAAAATTGCAAAAAACCTTGAATTTGAGTCCATGTTTGTATGTACTAGAATGTGGGGGCGTGCCAGAGAAATTCTAGCTGACTACTTGTGACAAATCTTTCCCGATGAACAAGAATGAAACTTTGTTAGAAGTATTACAAATTGGAAAAATTATTAACGAAGAAGTACAGAGAAACCGTTTTACTTCAGATAGAGCAGTTCATCGATGCTCTTTTTATTGCTTCTAGCAATCTCAATTCAAATAATATAATGGATGATGTGTTGCTTGTAGCTATGGAATTCCAGAAGGTCATTTCTCATTTAGATGAGCGGTTCCATGGTTTTGATGAAGAGGAATTACACTATAATATGTCCCTATGAAGGTTCAAGCGAGGAACGAGGACGAGGTCGCCCAAAGCTTTTTATTCCGAAAGAACAGCTTGTAGGTTTGCGATCTCTCGGTTTTTCCTGGACATCCATTGCTGAGTTGCTTGGTGTATCGATAAAAACAATAAGACGTAAGAGAGAAGAGTATGACATGTCTTCAACACCTGAATGTTTTTCCAATATATCAGATGATGAGATTGACCACCTTGTCAAATTTGTGCTGCAAATGTCTCCGAACTCAGGAGAAAGAATGGTAATGGGCTGGTTTAAAGCAAGAGGGATTTTTGTTCAGAGATGGAGGGTCAGAAATTCGATTTGGCGAGTGGATCCAGTCAGTCGAGAGCTTAGACGAAAAACTGACATCTTTTAACACGCTTTTTGAGGCCTCGGGAGCTTTTATCTTTACACTTACAGTACGTCCAGTGCTGGCAGTGCACGTGTTGTTCCTACGTCGCTTCGGTGCGTAGTTGCTTTTGGGATTAAATTTCCCCGTACTCGACCGACCACTGGGATACAGACGCTTCATTGTTGATTCAATATCTGTATTATCAGAATTCATAGTCGTTGAGGTTCCAGAATCGTTCTTGTCAGTCATCGTTTTCACTGCGGCCTCAAGCCGCCTGTTGAGAATTTGATCCGCCATTTTTTACAATCTCGAACAAACGAACCGTTTTCCCGTTGGCGGGAAAATGACCGCTGTAAGTTCTGGCTAATCACCGATCGCGGGCGCCTTTGAAGTCGTATATTTCAAGCAAGTCGTATATTTTCAAGCAAGTCGTATATGTTTAAATTACAAGTTGTATATTTTTAAGGAAGTCGTATATATTTACTCAGTAACAAGTGTTATATTTTCAAACAAGTAGTATATTTTTACCGATAAGTACTGTATTTCACACAAGTCGTATATTTTTAAACAGAAGTATTTTTGTCCGGATCGGCGCGCCATACCTTTTAGGGGTCATTTCAAAATTTGCGACGACCATCCCCACCACTTTATATGTGGGAGTCCTCCCCTCCCTCCCCTCTCTCCCTCCCTCCCATCACTCCCCCTCCCCAACCCCCCCCCCCCTCGATCCCGGGAATAAAGCCTGTTTGCTGAGTCGCTGTGAATAACAAGCTCAAGTGTCCAGCGTTGACAGCTCTATTTAACATTATGAAACGATCGGGTCTCACTCGGTAGTAATCGGTAACCAACTTAAAACCTGGCACTAGCGAGTGTATTAATGGCCGGACAATCAACGTGTTTGTTTCCGGTTCTAGTTGCGAATTGCTGAAGAAGATCTTAACGGTGTAAAGAAGAGTCAGGTACCTACGACTCACCTCATCCATGTCAATGTGAGTAGTATTATACTGTATTTGTGCAGAGCTCATCCATGTCAATGTGAGTAGTGTTATACTGTATGTCTGCAGAGATCTTCCATGTCAATGTGAGTAGTGTTATACTGTATGACTGCAGAGATCTTCCATGTCAATGTGAGTAGTGTTATACTGTATGTCTGCAGAGCTCATCCATGTCAATGTGAGTAGTGTTATACTGTATGTCTGCAGAGATCTTCCATGTCAATGTGAGTAGTGTTATACTGTATGTCTGCAGAGATCTTCCATGTCAATGTGAGTAGTGTTATACTGTATGTCTGCAGAGATCTTCCATGTCAATGTGAGTAGTGTTATACTGTATGTCTGCAGAGCTCATCCATGTCAATGTGAGTAGTGTTATACTGTATGTCTGCAGAGCTCATCCATGTCAATGTGAGTAGTGTTATGCTGTATGTCTGCAGAGCTCATCCATGTCAATGTGAGTAGTGTTATACTGTATGTCTGCAGAGCTCATCCATGTCAATGTGAGTAGTGTTATACTGTATGTCTGCAGAGCTCATCCATGTCAATGTGAGTAGTGTTATACTGTATGTCTGCAGACCTCATCCATGTCAATGTGAGTAGTGTTATACTGTATGTCTGCAGAGGTCATCCATGTCAATGTGAGTAGTGTTATACTGTATGTCTGCAGACCTCATCCATGTCAATGTGAGTAGTGTTATGCTGTATGTCTGCAGAGCTCATCCATGTCAATGTGAGTAGTGTTATACTGTATGTCTGCAGACCTCATCCATGTCAATGTGAGTAGTGTTATACTGTATGTCTGCAGATCTCATCCATGTCAATATGAGTAGTGTTATACTGTATGTCTGCAGAGCTCATCCATGTCAATGTGAGTAGTGTTATACTGTATGTCTGCAGACCTCATCCATGTCAATGTGAGTAGTGTTATGCTGTATGTCTGCAGAGCTCATCCATGTCAATGTGAGTAGTGTTATACTGTATGTCTGCAGACCTCATCCATGTCAATGTGAGTAGTGTTATACTGTATGTCTGCAGATCTCATCCATGTCAATATGAATAGTGTTATACTGTATGTCTGCATAGCTCATCCATGTCAATGTGAGTAGTGTTATACTGTATGTCTGCAGAGCTCATCCATGTCAATGTGAGTAGTGTTATACTGTATGTCTGCAGACCTCATCCATGTCAATGTGAGTAGTGTTATACTGTATGTCTGCAGATCTCATCCATGTCAATGTGAGTAGTGTTATACTGTATGTCTGCAGACCTCATCCATGTCAATGTGAGTAGTGTTATACTGTATGTCTGCAGACCTCATCCATGTCAATGTGAGTAGAGTCGAAATTTTCCTTAAAAAACAATTCTACTGATAGTAGCTCTACAACAGGCACTGGTAGCCGATCAAATCAATTCGTGTGAAAAGTTAGGGCTTTACTGTTCTATTGCATCTCTGTTTTCACTGGATCAGAACTTACGTCTAGTTATGAATTCGGTGTTTTGCAGTGATGCATACATTGTTGTAGTCGTATTGAAATAATTACTGTTTTAATTTTAAATCAGAGTTTAATAGAGGACGATGATCTTTTGGAAGGAAAGGAAAGGAAAATCGAAGATTTAGAAAACCAGGTACGAAAGAAAAAATTACAGTTTAAGGTGACTCCAACATAATTGCGAGTGAATTTTGTGATTTTTTTAACTCGCTCGCATCGCGTCAAAAACAGTCGGATATTTCTGCATTTAACACATGTAATAAATCAAATATTTAGCCTTCTAAGGGTGTATTCGAAATTTTATTTTTGAGTCGCGTTTGCCGTTACGGGCCGATTTTCTAACAGTGGATTTTCATAATATTGTCCTCCTGTTCGCTCAAAAATCGTACGATTTCCGTCAAACTTCAGATTCTTGGCAAATGGATTGTCATCATTTTGTCTGCCGAGTTTAAAGAAAATCTGTCGACTGTAATTCGCGCGGCAAGACAGGCCTAGAAAGTGACCATAAAAATAATGCAATGTCAACATGGTATAACAGAAGCTAACAGAACAGCAACGATAAAGCCGATTTTAACCATCTTTGAAGGTGGCTATCCGCAATTCTTTATAAGTACATCGTCTTCATTTCAGAGTCGTAGCTATAAAACCAGCTGAGTACTTTTTGTTTAACCAGAGCAACAAAAACGCTTGCAAAATGACAAAAATCTAAAAATCACAAATTATTAGTTTTCTCAAAAATACGCTTGACAAATAAAGAACAGTCGCTCGCCACAGCGAGTTTACTCCTTCCTTAATATGCTAGGCTGTCCAGTAGATTTTGAACGCCCTCTGATTCAAAACAACAAACACGAATGTTGAGACGTGTCTAGTTTGCTTCAAGACTCGGTCAGCATCCACGTTAATGTATTCATTTTCAAACGCCTTCGGCCGATCGGCTGAGATCCGTCAGTGCATAATATTGAATAATTTGCATATGTTAATATTTTAACGAAGACGATGGGGGGAGGGGTCGTTGCCGTTGTCGCGCTTGTTGAGTAATACGGTAGGTTTTTGAAGCAAAAAGTTCTTATGTAATTTATTATTTTTATTTTTATTTGTTTTTTATCTTAGTTTAGCTTGTACATTTTTACAGTTAATGCAAAACAAAGGTATGTTTATATTGTTTTAAACTTGCCATATTATTTAAATTACAGCCGACTTTTGTAATAACCGAGAAAAAAAGTTGTAAGAATTGAGAATGTGACAATGAGTAAATTCGAATTTGCAAATACCTAAGAGGACATCACAATGACATTACATATCGGGTTAGGTATATATTCATTGCCACGTTGTAGTTTGGTGCAATGTGCTCGTTCAATTCCTGCCATGAACGAACAACATCATGAAGAGAAAGTTCTAACTATGGAGAAAAATGCGAAACTTGGTCATGAGGCTAAACATCAAAAAGCTTCTCGATTTGTTGAGATGATGAGAAGAGGAAAGGAGAAAATAAAAGAATGTTTTTCTACGAAATCGAAGGAAGTGGTTGACAATGTCGTCGTCGAGCCAAGAGTTATTCAGACAAGAAGTCATGTCCAGCATAACAACTACGTGGTGAGACAAGCGCATTGCGGCTATGCACAAGTTGCTCTGCCACGTTAGACATGTCTAAGGTAATTGAAATAATACGTATGGATATTTTCATGACTATGATTTTAGTACTGCTCACTATAATACGGGAAATTACTCGGGGGTTAATATAGATGGAGGGGTAATAGAAAGTGGGCAATACGCAATACCAATGAATGTCTGGAATGAGATTGCTTCCTTTCACGCAAAGGCCTCTGGGCACATTTAATTAATAAAAATATAAAAATAATTATATTGGACGTGAAACATCCCAAACTTTATAAGATGATTAGTGATCAAGGGTGAGGGGTGATGTGCGTGAGGGGTAATTGGGCTTAACGGATAGGGGGTGTAATTATTATTTTCTTCTCTGATATTTGAGGGTGTTTTTTCAAAGAGGGGAGCTTGAGAGAGAATTTACGGTTGTCTAGAATTAAAGATATGATTTCCCGCTGTCTACAAGTTTATACCCGGTGTAGTGGAAGGCTTCCTTCCATTTTAGCAAGCTAAAAGGCTTGTCGGTGATGACATTTGGTAGGGTCCACTCAGTCTGCGGCCTTACGTGTCAAAGAGGAAAAGTATATGCTTCATATTTTGCACATGTACTGTATCACTTTGATGTACACAAAAGCTATGCACCCTAAAAGCTCGCCGCCCTTTGAATATAGGAGTATCCCTCTCCCTCAATATACAGAATAAGGAGTAAAATTGCTTGTTTGTTCTTGTCAAAGGTTTTGCCACTATCCAAGTACTCTGATCCTTCCTATTTGAAGGTTGTCTGCCAATCATGTCAACAAACTAACACTGTTAGGCTGTTTACTCCAATACCTGTAAATGATGAAAGTGATAGCAAGGGACGAAAAAAGAACCCCGTCACAAGATCTGCTGTTCTTGGCAGCTTACACAGTGGAATAGGTGCCTCCCATATCGAAGGTTTAATGGCATCCGTTAACGCTCGTTCCATGTCTGCAACAACCTTCAAAAGAGCGGAAAGAGAAGTTGGCCAAAAAATCGAGAGTGTGGCTCGCTCTAGTTGCGCAGCATGGAAGAGCGTAGAGCTAGAATCGAGTTTGGATGGTAAGATCAAAGGATCGTATGATTATGGGTGGCAGAAAAACAAACGATCACACAACTCCAAGACAGGTCAAGGGACTGTGGTCGGGTACGAAACAAAGAAGTGTATTGGATATGTTACAAGGAACACGTCGTGCCGAAGATGTGAAGAGGCATCGAAGAAAGGGGTATTTGCGCTTCCCCATGAGTGCAGAAGAAATCACGATGGCTCGTCCAAGTCCATGGAGGCGTCAGCGGCAGTGGAACTGTTTTCACAGGGTGGATACAGTGTCCTCATAGGCGACGACGATTCATCAGTCATTTCCAGGGTTAGAGCAGAAGTAGATGACAAAATAGAGAAATGGTCTGACATAAATCATGCTGTATGCACGTTTAAACGGGGCTTGTACGAGGTACGAGGCAAATCATTTGGCACTAGTCAGTGTGACAAGATAACAGACGGGGCAATAGAGCATCTTTCCAAGTGCTTCACCTACTGCTTAATGCAACATAAGAATGATCCCAGCGGTCTTAAAGTAGGGTTAGAAGTAATTGTTCCCCACACGTTTGGAGATCATAGTAAGTGCAGAAACACTACATGGTGTAAGCACAAGGAAAACCCAACTAGTTACCAGCACAGCAGTCTACCAGGAGGTCGACCACTGATGGGTCAGCAATTGCAAACCTTCCTGACAGAACACATGAAAGCATTTAGCAGCGACCAGGCAGTAGGAAAGCTAGCTCCTCTTGGCTCATCACAATGCAACGAGTGTCTGAATGGTGTCGTCTCAACCAAAAATCCTAAGTCAAGATACTATGGCGGGTCGGAAAGCAGCGACTTTCGAATAGCAGCTGCAGTTGCTCAGTTCAATGAAGGTCATGACTACCTGCAGCAGGTTCATCAACAGTTCGCGCCCAACCAGCCACGCTCAAACTTACAAACCTACGCCACAAGAATGAATAGAAAGAGGAAGCAGCAATATGAACGGAAGTCACAACCGAAAGTAAAAGTGCGTCGGCGTTGTTTGAAGGCCAAGAAGGGTGCTAAATTAAAGAGAAAGGAACAAAAAGAAGGGACCACATATCAGTCGGGAATCGGGTTCACCGCGATTGTTTCAGATGAAGATGTTGCTCGATATACAGAAAACTCCAGTGGATATCACCAGGTCCAAAAGTACCTCGAAGACAATCGACTACTTCAAAACATCACTGAAGCACAACATACGAAACAAGCTCTAGACAAAGAGAAAGGGGATACAGCGACTTTGACATTCGACTTAGAAACCACAGGATTTTCAAAAGATGCTGAAATTTTACAGCTGTCATGCGTGAAATTGGATGGCCAGGGACAGTTTTCAACCTACATAATACCAAAAGGATCTATCTGTACTAGTGCAACAAACATACATAAACTAACTGTCGGGTTTCATAATGGACACAAATCGCTCTTCAAAGACGGTAAGCTTGTTGAAGCAACGCAACTGCATAATGCTTTACAGAACTTTGACGACTTTTTGATGACACTGCCAGTTGACAATATACTGCTTGTAGGACATAACGCCCATGCGTTCGACGCACCACGACTTGTAAATGCGCTTGCCATATCTGGCATTCGATTCAGCTGCCTGGAACAGAGGAATGTTTATATTGGAGAATCTTTAACGGCGTTGAAGAAACTTTTAAAGAGAACCAGTAACGTCACACTCCCGGAGGTATATACAGAGGCAACAGGAGCAACGTTTGATGCCCATGATGCTCTACAAGATTCTATTGCTTTACAACAAGTGCTAAATCACTATGGAGATCCTGTTATGAGCAAAGTGATAGCATCATCAAAGAACTTGACATATTTCATGCAGCTCCGAGAATACAAGAGGACTGTCACAACCATTCAGAACACCTACTTGGGGAAGATATGCCTGAAGGCCGAAGTGACTCGACTATGTCAGCTCGGTATACCGTTTTCCTCTTTGAAAGCAGTATTTGAACATTTCGGAAAAGAGTCGTTGATTTCTTTTCTAGCCTTTAAAAGCGGAAGAAAGATTCTTGTAACTAGAAACCCTCATAAAATCAATGACTTGTTAAATAGCCTCAAATCCACTCAAAATTAGTTTGGCTGTATGACGTCCACCAGTCACAGTCAGTTAGAAAAGTGATCATGGGTCAACTATACTACTTGAATGAAACACAAATCATTCTGCAAACTCTCTATAATATAAATCATTGTAAACAAAAAATGCACCAGCTACACCAAGAAAAGAAATAAAAGCTGTGGCGCCGTTGCTCTTTTATGTCACTTTTTCCTTTGAAACAAACAAAATAAAATAAATGAAGACTCATTCAAATATAGAATGATAACAGAAGACAAAAATAAAAGAATAATATATAAAAAAGTCACCCGCTCCTCCTCCAAAAACGAAAAAAAAGAAAATGCGACAACGGCAACGACCCCTCCCCCCATCGTCTTCGTTAAAATATTAACATATGCAAATTATTCAATATTATGCACTGACGGATCTCAGCCGATCGGCCGAAGGCGTTTGAAAATGAATACATTAACGTGGATGCTGACCGAGTCTTGAAGCAAACTAGACACGTCTCAACATTCGTGTTTGTTGTTTTGAATCAGAGGGCGTTCAAAATCTACTGGACAGCCTAGCATATTAAGGAAGGAGTAAACTCGCTGTGGCGAGCGACTGTTCTTTATTTGTCAAGCGTATTTTTGAGAAAACTAATAATTTGTGATTTTTAGATTTTTGTCATTTTGCAAGCGTTTTTGTTGCTCTGGTTAAACAAAAAGTACTCAGCTGGTTTTATAGCTACGACTCTGAAATGAAGACGATGTACTTATAAAGAATTGCGGATAGCCACCTTCAAAGATGGTTAAAATCGGCTTTATCGTTGCTGTTCTGTTAGCTTCTGTTATACCATGTTGACATTGCATTATTTTTATGGTCACTTTCTAGGCCTGTCTTGCCGCGCGAATTACAGTCGACAGATTTTCTTTAAACTCGGCAGACAAAATGATGACAATCCATTTGCCAAGAATCTGAAGTTTGACGGAAATCGTACGATTTTTGAGCGAACAGGAGGACAATATTATGAAAATCCACTGTTAGAAAAATCGGCCCGTAACGGCAAACGCGACTCAAAAATAAAATTTCGAATACACCCTTAGAAGGCTAAATATTTGATTTATTACATGTGTTAAATGCAGAAATATCCGACTGTTTTTGACGCGATGCGAGCGAGTTAAAAAAATCACAAAATTCACTCGCAATTATGTTGGAGTCACCTTAAGGTATCAGGGTACCGGCCCTACCGACCGGTATGCATTCGAGTCGCTTTAACAGAGAATCCGTCCATTTAAACCCCAATAAAGTATACATTTTCTGAAAGATAAATAAATGGAGATTCCAACTAATGATCTATTAACAAAAAAGAAACAAGCATTTTAGAAATAAGTCAAGATCAACGAATTTTCATATAGCGTTATACGGCGAGGTCCCAGACAGCCGCATTTTATCGGAAATTCAAGAACATTGCACTCTGGAGATATCAATTATCAAAACCGTGTCTCCGTTTATCGATACGTTTTGTTGCTTTTTTATCTGCCGCGAAACTTTCGGTACGCTAAAAATACATTGTTCTTTACTAATCAGTTAATAACTCGTGAAATAATTAAAATATCAAAAATCGGAGACACAGTTTTGAAGAATGATAATCAGAGATGAAGTCCGTTTGTTTAGGAGCTCAAAATAACGGAAAACACTAGATAGCAATGACCTAAACCAGGTCAAGATTTGAATAACAATAGATGCCTCGTTCTACAAAGACATGTCCTTTGTAGAACGAGGCATATCTAACAATAGTTCCTATTGTTGTACAATAGTTCCTATTGTTGTACAATAGTTCCTATTGTTATTCAAATCTTGACCTGGTTTAGGTCATTGCTATCTAGTGTTTTCCCAAAATAACACCCGTATTTTCGTCAATTTGCTCTTTGATAAAAAGCCCAAAATGTTTTTCAAGTCAAGTGGCGCCTTTGTTTACACAATCGTCGATAATCCACCACAAATATGTGATCCAATACCTGATGACATATGAATGGCATTCATAAGAAGATCGCCTTACAGTTCGTAACACAACGAAAACAAAAAGGAAAACAAAGTTACTGCTGGCGGGATATACGAGCACTTTGACCGTGAGTGGTTTGGCATCGTTATTCAAGGATATTTTGAGTGAGCAGTTACGATTTTTGGATACTTTCTTCGCATCTGAATCTGAATCTTTGTCTGTTGCGTGAGTGCTGTTGACAGCTTGCTTGTCAACATCTTTTTGCATCAAATGAAATCCAAAATTCGTTATTTGATTGTAACTTTTTAGGGAAAAAATATTTTTAGATTCTGTTTTTTGGAGATGATAGATAATATTCAATTTGATTTGATTATCAAAAAAAATAAAAACCGGTGGTTTGAACGGTTTTTGGGGTACCCTGATACCTTAACATTCAGTGTGGTTGTCTGTCTGTCTTACCCTGACGTGCCGCCATCCAAACAAAGTACTAGACACAATGTTACAGTACTATGTTATGTCTTTGTGCTTACTGGATCTGAAGATTTGCCCGAGAAGACAATATCTTGTTACAGACAATTTGTACTTTGAAGAGGGCCGATTTCTTATTCGCATTAATAATAATAAACCTCATTACATACTCCCAAATGGGCTATTAATAATTAATAATTACATATTGGTAAAAGTACGTAGTGGTAATCATTAGTATGCGAGTGCAATTAACGATAAATAGTGTGAGTGACGAATACAAATCCTAAAATCCTATTATTCGTTAAATTGTACGAGCATGTTCAGTTCCACTTTTATTTTAAACAATTTTAACCAATTAATTACATCATCAAACATAATAAAATATTTATAGAAAATTGACATAAACACCGTTTATTATAATAATATAGACACAAAACTGAATTTGCAAAGCAAATTACGCGCGATTTATGGAAAGCCATTCGAAACATCAATGTCAACTTGAAATGGCGAGTTTTTTTTAGCAACCGCCTAGGGATAGGTACAAAAAGAGCAGTCATCAAACAGTGTTCTATAACTTAATGTCATCAACGAAAGGACTTGTTTATCATGCATTTCAGTATTAGAAAATTTACCCCTGTTCGATCGTACTTGTAGTAAGATACATTGAATTATCAAATCATAAAGAAGCGAGCTAGAACTTCTCGTCATTTACCAAGGTGAAGCCATGTGCCAGTAGAATTGTCTCTCCACACACACACACATCGCCGTTTTCGATTCGTAAGGTCGCAAGTATTACTACAATACAATACAATACATTCTAAACCTCATTAATAATTCATGAGCAATTGATCCAACCAGGTTGGTTGAATCGGTCACATGCATGGTTCTGTATACCCCGATACAAACACTGATGAATAAAACATCAGTGCTGTATCAGTGATACAGACCTAATGAATAAAACATTAATGCTGTATCACTGATACAACACTAATGTTTTATTCATCAGTTCTATATCAGTGATATAGAACTGACACAGGTCATGCAAAGGTCTCATTTACTCGTATCATTGACCTTTGCATAGCACCGACAGCAAGTTACGAATATCATTACGGCTTCCTATTTACAAATACAAAAGCTCTTTCCAATGTGGGATGACTTGAGGTGTATCCTGCGCATGACAGTGACGTCAAAAGTACCTTTAGAAGAAAGTTCTGTAATTTTCTTGTGTTATTTGCTTAGATTTCGCGTAATGCTGTTTTAAATCAAGGTAAATTGGGATGGAGGTTTAGAAGCCATTTACAGCATTCGCGTCCGTGTTGTATCGGAGATATAGATCCTCGCCTACGGCTCGGATCTATATCTACCGATACAACACGGCCGCTCATGCAGTAAATATCACATACAATACAATACAAGAAGTATTATAAGTATTATAATACTATACCTCATGATTTTATTTAATTTACCTTCTAACTTACTTGCTTAATTAAATATCATTTTTGTCGCGTTCCCCTTCAATATGTACGTATATTTGGGAGACCGCTAGTGTCAACCAGCTTGGTTGGATTCAATCATCTTTAAACATAGATTTGTCGTAACAAGCGGTGAAAACTACGAGAAATATAGAAACTGATTTAGGCGAGGAGCGTGAAATAGACGGACTGACAAGTGACAATACGAAACAAACATTAAACTTACGTCTGATGGTCTATGGCGGACTGATTAACATAATAAACTGACTCCTTAAACTCCTTCGATGAACTCTAGTTACGTCTTGTACTCAGTGAACTACACGTGTCCCGAGAGGACGCTAACGACTCGTATTACACCGATCAAATAAACAGATGATAACAATTACTAGGTTAACAATTAACTGGGTAAACTACAGATACGTGACACTCCTCGCCCAAGTATTAATGCCAATACTTGATATAACTTCTAATACATGGACATGTAACTACTCTAATAACTACTAATACGATTTAACATAAACAAGTGTTCCGATAATATACTATGTGTTCGTTTAATAACGGTTCTTTCAAGTTCTCCATCGCTCTTTCCCGTTTTCTGTTCTTCTATTGGCACCAGCAGTATAAGTTCCTTGATGGGACGGAACATCGTCTTCAGCTTTCCATCTCTAGATACCGTTATGCTGGCCTTCCTAACCAATCCATCTTTGCTCTGGATAGCATCAACGACTCGTCCCATTGGCCAGCTATTACGATGCTCTCCATCCTCCTTCATCAGTACAATGTCTCCGTTGGCCAGATTCCTCTTAGGGTGTTTCCACTTGTTTCTAGCTTGTAGACTCTGTAGGTACTCTTGCCTCCAACGAGACCAGAACTGGCCAGCTAGATATTGGGCTCTCCTCCAGCGGCGTCGTGCGTACAGATCGGCAGGTAGGAACTCTCCGCTTGGTGGTCCAAGTGGATGCGTCTTCATGGTGAGGATGGTGTGGGGTGATAGAGGCTGAGGAGCGTCTACGTCCGTTGGTATGTTAGCTATCGGTCGAGCGTTTACAATCGCCGACACCTCAGACATGAGTGTGGTGAGGAGCTCGTGGGTCAGCTGTTGGTAGCCCAGCTTGGTGAACATCGAATCCAATACGCGACGAATGGTGCCGATCTGTCGCTCCCAGACACCACCAAAATGTGAGGCGTGTGGCGGATTGAATCTCGACGAACTTCTCGATCTTCTCCTTGTCCGTAGACTCGAGCTCTGATTTTCCTCCTGTAAAGTTGGTTCCACGATCACATCGTAACAGAACAGCTGGACCGCGTAGCGCGAAGAAACGCCTCAGAGCGCAGATGAAGGAACTGGCGTCCATGGACTCCAAGACTTCGATGTGCACGGCCCTACTATTAAGGCAAGTGAACACGAGGCCCCAACGTTTTGAATTCGCTGTACCACCTCTTGTTCTTCTGGTTGATATGTGCCAGGGACCGAATACATCCAATCCGACGTTCGTAAAGGGTGGTACTTCTTCCATTCTGTCTGCCGGTAGATCTGCCATGCGCTGCTCAAGGCGGGCCCCCCTCAGTTTCCTACAAACAACGCAGTGGTTCAGCTCCTTTGAGACCAGACGGTGACCTCCGATAAGCCAGTAACCTCCTTGTCGGAGAGCGGCATGGGTGATCTGCCGTCCTTGATGGTGTACTTTCTCGTGAAAGTGTCGAACGATCAAGGCTGATATATGATGGTTTCTTGGAAGAAGTGCTGGATGTTTCTCTCGTGTTTCCAACGCGGATCTCCTGAGACGGCCGCCAACGCGTAGTACTCCATTATCGTCCACAAAGGGGTCGAGACGGTCTACGTCGGGGTTACACGCTCTCTTTAGATCTTGGTCATGCTGTGTTTTCTGTTGTAACTGCTCGCTGAAGGCATCCATCTGAGTCTCCCTTACTATAAGGTTAGTCGCCATCTCAAACTCTTCTAATGTTGGTCGGTTGACTTCTGACTTCCGAGTGCTCTTTGAATGTGGTGACTTGTCTCCACGACGCTTTAACCGTCTGACTTTGGCGATCAGTACAGCGAGGCCACGACATAGCGATGCAAAGCTCGAGAATCTTTGAATCTATCTGTTCCCAGGCCTTGTCTCTTGGCTTCTTTTAGCTTTGTCTTGCAAACGAATACCTCTTTGCGTACCTCGGGGTCACTTCCGCTGACATCGGTTTCCTTGAATGAAGGAATTTCGCTTGAGTCCTTCAAGAAGTCGGGTCCATTCAACCAAATAGAGTCAGACAGATTGTCGGCACGGACTCCTCTTGTGGCTGGATCGGCCGGGTTTTTAGCACTCTCAACGTATCGCCATTGATCGGGTGAAGTTAGACTTCTTATAGCTTGGACTCTGTTCGCCACGTACACGTAGAAACGTCTACTCTCATTGGTTATGTAGCCTAACACTACCTGTGAATCGGTGTAGTACACCACTTCTGCTATTTCCAGGTCGATCTCTTTGAGCACCTTCGCTACTGCCTGAGTTGCCATGACGGCGCCACATAACTCTAGTCGAGGGATGCTTGTCGAGCGTACGGGGGCAACCTTCGCCTGTCCGTACACGAGCGTCACGGTGACATCGTTATTTTCGTTGAAGATGCGGAGATACACTGCAGCTGCTACGGCATCTTGGCTTGCGTCAGAAAATGCGTGTAGCTCTGCTCTCCTGGCGGCTCCGAATTCTTTAGGCCGGTAACACCTGGGAACTGAGACTCCTTCTAGGTTGAGTAGGTCGTCTTTCCACCCTTGCCATCTGTTCAGGAACTTCTCCGGCAAGGGGTCATCCCATCCTAGGGGGGCATGGTCGTTCGTTCGTTTGCCCATTGCGACTAGCTGTTGCAATATTTTCTTTCCGTCTATCATAACCGGTGCTGCTAGACCAAGGGGGTCGTACACGGAGTTGACTATGGACAAGACTCCTCTGCGTGTGAACGGTTTCTCTTGTAGGGCCACTCGGAACGTGAAGGTGTCTCTTTCTAGATCCCAGTAGACGCCGAGGGATCGCTGGGCAGGGAGGCTGTCCTGGTGGAGGTCCAGGTCTCGTAGATCTTTCGCTCTATCGGTGGTTGGGAAAGCCTCTACTACTTCAATTGAATTCGAGACTACCTTATGAAGTCGCAAGTTTGATGTGGCAAGGACGGCTTGCGCTTTGCTGACAAGATCGATTGCTTGCTTAGGCGTTGATAGCGATGCTAAGCCGTCGTCAACGTAAAAGTTCCTGTTGACGAAGCTTTCGACCTCCTCTCCTGATATCTCCTCGCCATGACTGCTGGCAGTCTTCCGCAGTCCAAAGGTGGCTACAGCTGGACTAGGACCGTTGCCGAATAGATGGACGTTCATACGGTAATCGATTACTGCTTTGTGGGGGTCATTGTCCTGAAACCATAAGAAACGCAAGAAGTTGCGATGCTTGGGGTCGACGTGGAAGGAGTGGAACATTTGCTCAATGTCGCACATGACTCCTACACTTTCTCTTCGGAAGCGAATCAAGACACCGAGCAAACTGTTCATTAGATCCGGGCCGGATAGTAACTCCTTGTTGAGTGATATACCTCCAAACTCCGCTGACGAGTCGAACACTACTCGTATTTGTGTTGGCTTTTTCGGATGATAGACTCCAAAGTGAGGCAAGTACCAGACTTGCCCTGCAGACGCATTGACTTCAGGAACGGGTGATGCATGACCTTTGTGAATTATCTTCTCCATGAACTCTACGTAGTCCTTCTCCATCTGCGGTTTCCTTCTTAGTGTTTTCAATAGACTATTTAAGCGATGCTCTGCTTGGGTTCGGTTGTTAGGCATGCTAACGTCTTGTCGTCGGAAAGGTAATGGCATCTCCCAATTGCCACTGTCGTTTTTATGAATGCCGTCTTCCATTATCTCTAGGAACTTGCGATCCTCACAAGACAGACTAACTTCGTTGTCGCTTCGTTCTGTGTGAAAGACGTCGTCTTTGAGGCTTTCTGTGTAGCGCTGCGTTAGGCTATCCGTGAGTTTGATTTTATTTGGACACGGTATTATGTCGTACTCCTCGCCATCAGGGGACGGCTCTCCTTGGTTGCCTGTCTGTATGACGTTCATCGACTTCTCCTTCTCTCCTGAGACCTTCGTTTGCCGCGCTTGTATGTGGACTGGTCCGTTGACGTGGTCTAAACAGGCTTGTCCTGACACAGTCCAACCTAAGAGGAGCTTCTGAGCCCAGGGGGCTCCCCTAGGTCCGTTCTTGAACGCTCGGACTTTAAGTAATTCTGGCGCATCTCGTCCTAGGAGGATGTGGATACTAGCGCTGCTGTCAGCAGGTGGAATTTCGTCCGCGATGTCTCTCAGATGTGCGAATCTTCTCGCTAGCTCCGGTGTTGGTATTTCTGTCTTGTCTTCGGGGATGCCGTCGCACTCAACTAGAGTCGGGAGCTCTGACTCGTTGCCATTTTGAATTGATCGTACGATGAGGCCTGAGACCCTTCGTCCGTACTTTACCTGGTCGCTGCTGCTACATGTTGAAAGAAGATATTTCTCCGTGGGACCGTCCGCCCCTAGCGCGTCTGCTAGTTCGCTGCTAATTAGTGACGTGTTACTTTGGTCGTCGATGATTGCGTAGACGCGCTTAGAAGTGTTTTGCCTTGCCTTGACGGAAACGTCGACCAAAACGATCTTGCTACAGGACACACCTCCCTTTCTTTCTCTGCAGACAGCTGTACATTTACTGTTCACCTCTTCGGCTTCGTTGGCTTCTCCTGGTGGCGGTTGCGTGGCTCTCTCCTTGTGTAGCAAGGCTATATATCGAGTGTCTCCGCATATGTCGCAGCTTGGCCTGGATGTGCAGTCTTTTGCTTGGTGCGCGTGCGACAGACACAAGAAGCATAGTCCGGCCTTTAGGATCCAGTCAGTCTTGTCTTTGAGCGATTTAGATTTGAAGCTCTTGCATTCGACGAGGTCGTGTCCGTCTCGTTCGTGGAAAGGGCAGTACTTTCCTTCGGCTGAAGTGTCCGCTCTCGGCTCCTCGGGCCGAGTTGTGGTTGTGACTAGTGCCCTTCGATGGTCGGGTTTGTCTCTCGGTCGGTTAGCTGTTTTGCTTCCAGCGATGATGTTTGGATGGTTCCTTAACTTTGCTTGGCTCTGGATTGTCCTGGTAAAACTATGGAAGTCTGGATAGGCGTCGTCGTTTTTCTCGGCATACCTGACAATTTCTTTCTCCCATTTACTGCGAAGCGATATGGGGAGTTTCTCGACTATGGGTCGGATGGCGTTGGGGAAATTCAGGCAAGCCAGACCCGGAAGGTATGCGACCTGACTGTCTACGTCGGCACACACGTCCGCAAACTCTTGAAGCTTGACGGTGTCGCTTTCGCTGAAGGCCGCCGACTCGTGTAGTCGCTCCAAAAGGGCGTTGGTTATTACAGCCGAGCTTCCGAAACGTCTCTCTAGTTCGAGCCAAAGACTTTGTAGTAGGCTGGCAGGGTCGCTTTGCTGTCTTTTGCGGAAGTTGTCGACAACTCGCTGAACATCCCCACTAGTGAATTTACGCAGATAGTTTACTTCTTGTTCCGGAGATACTTCGGTGTCTCTAATCATAGCTTTGAAGGCTTTCTTCCAGGGATGGAAGAGAGTAGCGTCACCGATGAAGGTGTCAGGGTGGCACTTCGGGAGGTTCTGCCTAGCTAGTCCGGAGACTATCTGCTGGTTTGTTGCTGTGAGCGTCTCTATAAGCTGACTTCCGGTTATATCTCTCATAGGCGTAGACGCAAAAAACGGTTGGCCGCCGACGCGCTCATGAGGGTGATAAAGGTCCCTAGCCAGTGATCCGGTTCTTATTGGAGGGGCGATGCCGCTTGGACGAGGGGGAGGGACCCTTCGAGGCTCTCCATCCGTGGGCGAGGTTTGGGTGGCGTGCTGGCCTTCATAGACCCACTCGTTCGTTCGGTTCCTCGCTAGCGGGACCGCGGGAAGGCGGTGCGTTCTATCACGGAGATCTTCCTCGCTAAAGGCGTACTCTATTGCTTCGAGCTTTGCGTTAGCAATTTCTTCTTTCCTGCGTGCTTCGAGAATGGCCATATCTCTGTCATGTTGTGCGCGCTCTCGTTCGCGGCGACTTCGTTCCTCTACTTCGCGTTGTTTCCTTTCATGCTCTTTTTCTGCTATTATACACTCGTATTCTGCGCTCTTTCTTGCTGCTGCGGCTTCTCCTGCGGCCCGCGCGCGGAGCCTCGCAGAGCTGCTTGTAGATGCTGCGGACAGCGATTTACTTCTTCGAGACAACGTTTCCGACAATTTGTCAGTTTGTTTGTTCTTTATTCTCTTTATTACCATTTCTGCGTGATTAATTAATTGGTACTCGTTAGTAAGGACTGCTTCTTCTTCATATTCCTTGTTGTTTTGATTATAGAGCGCTTGTAGTTCCTGCAGTGCAGAGTTAAAAACTCCTAGCGCAAGTTCCAAGTCGTTTAATACTTCATCTTCACTGGCGCCCGGCGGGGGCCCGTCTGCGGTTTGTATTGCTATTTTGATTTGGTTTTGTATAGCGCTTAATTCTTTTCGTTTTTGGTCTATCGCATTGCTTAGAGCTTTAGCGGTAAGCGTTCTCGGTCGCTTATCAGAATGCAATTCCTGATTAATAGGGATGTCTGATGTTCCTTCTCCTGGTTCCATTGTTTTTAAGGCTCAAATTCCAGTCCGTCGGTTGGACTATATACTGACTAATTGTACGTCTTACCTCCACGTCTTGATCAAACCGTCTTTGATCCGCAGACTTTTCACTGTCGCGTTCCCCTTCAATATGTACGTATATTTGGGAGACCGCTAGTGTCAACCAGCTTGGTTGGATTCAATCATCTTTAAACATAGATTTGTCGTAACAAGCGGTGAAAACTACGAGAAATATAGAAACTGATTTAGGCGAGGAGCGTGAAATAGACGGACTGACAAGTGACAATACGAAACAAACATTAAACTTACGTCTGATGGTCTATGGCGGACTGATTAACATAATAAACTGACTCCTTAAACTCCTTCGATGAACTCTAGTTACGTCTTGTACTCAGTGAACTACACGTGTCCCGAGAGGACGCTAACGACTCGTATTACACCGATCAAATAAACAGATGATAACAATTACTAGGTTAACAATTAACTGGGTAAACTACAGATACGTGACAATTTTACTTGCTTGCATGTTTGCTTACTGGTCTGTTTTATTCTTGTTAGTCTTGTTGCTTGCCTGTTTCTTCTAACTTTGATTTGATTTGGTGTTAGTAAGAATGTCACTTCATCACCAATTCTTGTTAGTCTTGTTGCTTGCCTGTTTCTTCTACCTTTGATTTGATTTGGTGTTAGTAAGAATGTCACTTCATCACCAATTCTTGTTAGTCTTGTTGCTTGCCTGTTTCTTCTAACTTTGATTTGATTTGGTGTTAGTAAGAATGTCACTTCATCACCAATTCCTTCAGGTTGTCGTGTTTCTTTAGGTGTCCAAGCTGAAAATAGAACTTATAAAACAGACCAGAGCCAAGGAACATACAGAGGTAAAACGAACCTACATACTATAGCATCTTCATAGAGTACTAAAGTGATGACGTCATTTTCGCTGCAGCATTTTTTTGGTTCTCAATTTCGATAGAACATCAAGAAAGAAGTTTGCACGCCCAATTTCACAGGAGTCATTTAAATAGCAGCTGAGATATGACAGGTTGAATATATAATTTTCCTTGTCAAATCACTTTATTTTCGGCTCGGTTCATGAAACAATTGATAAAGGTATAAAAATTCAATATATATTCAAGTAGCATCTCATCAGGTAACTTGTGTATAGTCTTCACGACATCATCTTACAACAGTTCACATAAACGTTTTTAGTTTCAAGGAGAAAAAGACGATTATGGTATCAGTACTCAAGATGACTTGCACCTCCCAAGTAAGTAATTATTCAATTGCACCAAATAAGTATAGGAACACACGACCTCGCCAGTCGTTTACCATCGCGTATCTAGTGGAGAACTATATCACGCATTGGAAGATCCACCAAAATCTTCTGCCAGGTCAATACATTTACGTGGATACCGCCCGCTACAAAATTGATCAGGATCCAGGAACCGCTACTCGAACAAGGATGGTGGGTCTTCATTAGCCAACACATCGTCAATAGTGGGGCAGTAAACAGCCCCTCCCTGATTGGGAGGGGCTGACTAATAATAATAATAGTTAATGACAATCAACATTGCAGTTTGCAAAAACTGATCCTGTGAACATGAAATTAAACACGAAGAAAAGTGAGAAAAGCTGAGGTGATTCAATGACGACGAATCGTCAAACGTTCTAAAATATTTGACAACTTCAAGTTATTCCTGTTATTCCTGACAATTGTTGTGGTTTGTGTTCACATGGATGTCTGAATTTTAAGAGAACAATGGCATATTCTACAATAATCGTCAAATTGGACAATTTTCTTTTCAACTTTGTACCAGCTGTGCCGTATATTCATAACAACAAAACTGCTTGTTTTCACTGCTGACGCCATGCTGTAAGCTGATTGGCTGGCTGTGACATATATTGTTTTTTCTTTGATTTGATTGGCTAAGACAAACTGTCCAAATTGTTGATGAAAGTAACTAAACTATAGCCGTTCTACTTTATACAATGGGTAGTACCTAGTAATTTATATTATTCAGACAAACCTTTCGATGTATTAATCAATGTATTTTTATAGATGCCATCTCAAGCAAAGCATTGAATGATGAGATAATCAAGCTTAAGCAACAAACCCACAAACTAACTGAACAATTGAAGGTAGCATTGTTGATCTAGCCATCTATCGAGAGACCACGTTTTCATGATTTCTTATTAAAAGTTATTCTGGATAAAGTTTGATTCATTCAAATGTTCAACAGAAGCACAGTAGCAACAAGATCAACCACAACGATTTAATAGATGAGCCCACGTTACCACTTCAGGTCTATCAGCAGCTCAAGGTAACTTTCTGGTTGCGAATGATACCGCCGGCCACCATACCCTCTCACCGTATCCAGTCAATTGCAAAGGATTATGGGTATGCCAGAGGACAAACAAATGAATATATTCAGTCTTAGGTTGAATGAATTTAGTTCGTTTCCATTATTATCCTAGTTCTCGATGCCTATCATTTACCACTTTTTCATCTGCAAATATGTGTAATTCATTTGACTTGTGATGACATACAGTGATATGCGTGAGCGACGGCCTATATTTTATTACTCAGTTTGCCTCCTCGCATACCCAGAAAGCTTTGCGATTTACGGGATAAAATGAGGGGGCCTGGTGATCGGCAACTCATTCATTATTTAATTTGTTTGTTTCATTCCTGTCGATCTTATATTCTTCATCTCGTTCTATATTTATTTCCAAGCCTGTTTTATGATTTTTAAATTTACCTCAGGATTCTTCAGAAGAAGAGATATTTAGTTTGTCTGAACAAATTGAGGAACTAAAATTGGAAAAAGAAGAACTTGAACAGAAGGCATACTACAAAGTAAACTGACTAGAGATTATTAATGGTTTTGCCATTGACCATTCAGTTCATGCACATAAAAACTGTATGTAATTGGTTTAAAACGTTCCTAATAACTGACTTCCACAGGTGGGAGAAAGCAGATATTGTCAAAATTGTGCAAATCGCGAGAACGAAAGTAACAAGATCGCGGCAGACACGAGTCATAAACATTACTTAGAATCCGAAGTCAAAAGACTACGAAAGAATTTGAAAGTACTGTTCATTGTTTGTTTGCATACATATTTCCTTCCATCTTTCCTTCCTTTTTTTCTTCCTTCCTTCGTTCATTCTTTCTTTCATTTCTTCCTCTCTTCATTTCTTCCTCTCTTCATTTCTTCCTTCCTTCATTTCTTCCTTCCTTCCTTCATTCCTTCCTACTTCCTTCTTCCTTCATTCCTTCATTCCTTCCTCCCTTCATTCCTTCCTTCATTCCTTCCTCCCTTCCCTTCCTCCCGTCTCCCTCCTATTACCATTTCACCGGATAAAGTCTAATTGTTAACAGATATATGTGGCGGTGGTCAGCTCGAAAGCACTGCTCCTCTGACAACCGCACACCTCCATAACTGTCCCTTCTGTATCCACACCGTAATCGTCAACATTCTTGTAAAATTGTTTATTTAATTAATATGTAAATAATGTATAAAGTCTTCTGAGTGAAATAAAATTGTAAAGTTTTTATATTCTCTTTTTGTCTATCAGGAAAAAGAATCAGAATACAAGCACACAATCAACTTATATCGACTTCATCTTATCAGTTCAGTTCAGGTAAATCAACCGTTGGTCGGTCGAGATTCAATAGCACATTCACTCGCTCCTGCGTTTTGCAGTTTCAATGAGTTGTAATGTTAATTACGGTCATTTCTTTTCTGCGCAACATCGTATGAATTAACAATGTGTAAAGACTCTCAGGAAGGATAGCGTTCCAGAATTATATGTGTTTCTTACAATTCCAAGCTTGCCCATTCCTCTTACCCCTTTATTTTATTTTATTTTATTTTATTTTATTTTATTTTATTTTATTTTATTTTATTTTATTTTATTTTATTTTATTTTATTTTATTTTATTTTATTTTATTTTATTTTTTTTATTTTATTTTTTAATGATTTTTTTTATACAATATGATTTTATTTTGTAATAAAACTTTTTTGTTCCAACGCATTTCAAATGTATACACCTATTTCAAAAAACGTTGGCATCTGTGATGTGATTCTGAAGTCTGAATCTGTGACCTAAAAAGACTCGTAGCCGAACTATTCTCCAATTAATGCAGGTCTTCGCCTACAATGTAAAGGTCATGGCATATTCCAGTAATTACAAAATATATCACAACTCATACCCACAATCCCTCTCGGTCTCAGATTCAGATTTCAGATGCCAACGTTTTTTAATATAGGTGTACTTTATTATAAAGAGCAACATGCCCTTAAATATCGAGAATAAGTGACCAGCATATATGATCGAAAATCCTCAAACTTTTCCAGGAGATAGGTCTCGGTGAACGATTGCAAACGCACGGATATTGTGGGTTAACTAAAATGTCATAGATTATTCGGGAGGAACCTGTAAATACTTCCTAACATTAAATTAATAATGGTAATAGAACTGAGTGGTGTGCAATTTGTAGAGGTAATCATACGGTTTCGAGTTCAATTTGGAAATAATTTGCACGAGTGTGTTTTTCAAAGAGTCAAAATTTGAGCTCTTTGAAAAACACACGAGTGCAAATTATTCCAAATCGTATGATTACCAATTAATAATTTTCATGAAAAAAAAGTAATTTGCACTCTAATTTACACTGCAGTGCAAACTACTTTTCAACTGCACTGCTCTAAGCCAATCGGAATCGAGTATTTACTCACTATCTCGCATCTGATTGGCTGAGAGTATGCAGTTTAGGATAGGGGTGAGCCCCCGGGATGTCGAAACCCTGACCCTACTTAAGGTGATTCCCTTGAAAAAGAAGCAAATCCTAGAATGTTCTATAACTTGGCATGGTGATACATTGCGGTATGGAGTTTCAAATAATGCAATAAAAAGAGGGGGTAACCGTGCTCATTTTTGCGCAACACTGCTTTGAAATTATGGTATTTTAGGTCTTTCAGTCGAGTCTCGCATGACATCGGGATCGGGTAAATAATTTTTCACAACTTAAAAGACAAACTATTAATAATGAACTAAAGTGTTTGCTATAGCTTTTGTATCTCTAGCCTACCGTCTGATAGTAAGAAAATGCTCGAATTTTGCATAGTTGTCGAAAAATAGAACAAAAAACACAGATGTTCGAAGCACCGAGGGGGTCTAAAAATCGATACTCCGTATGCTTTCATTCAATTTTTGTAATGTTTGAAATCCTACCTTTTTTTAATACTTGGCTATATACTAGAGAACTACAGTGTGATGAAAGTTATTGAATAAAAAATGGAGGTCACCGTGCTCGTTTTCGATTTATTTTGAGAAAACTTCAGTTACACTTGAAATATTGAACGATTTCCAATGGTCTCCAATGTGCGCGAGCTTGCGCGAGCTTCAGAATCGTGATCGTGCATTCGTGCGCATCTTTCCTACGCATGGTATTCAACGGCGATTATCTAAAAATCTAAGTCGGTGACCTGTCCTGATTTTTCCACTGTAAGTCTAGGTCAACTAAAGCTAGAAAATAGCAAAAAATGAAGACAGGTCTTCGAGCTATTTTTTGAGTAAATCTACGAAGTGTTCATTTTCAAACTACTTTTCATTGGTTGGGCTTCCTGTGGTAGAGCTCTTTCAATATGGCGGATCAAGCGTTTTAATATTCAACGGCGAATATCTAAAAATCTAACACGGTGACCTACCCTGATATTTTTGCCCTGAGTAGGTATTTACGAAAGCTAAAACATATAAAAAAATGAGGGTAGATCTTCGAGCTAAATTTTAAGGAAATCGCCAAAATGTCCAAAGATAGGATCGTAAAGGACGGTCAAAATGTATTGTTTTTGAAATTTTGGCTTTGAAAACTTATTGTTCGACACAATAAAATTGCTTTTATTATTACCGACCTATATATACGGACAGCAAGAGCTTGTAATTCCATTATCCATTTTTGCCAGAAAAGATGGCCGCAAGCCCAATCTTTGAAAAATTATATCTTCTCAATGGATTCGGTGACCCCCATTTTTTATTTCATTTTTCTACTCTAGCACTCAAAATCAATATTTGTGCCAAGTTTAAAAACAATTGTTCGACAAAAAATTGCACGATCGCATTACCTTAAGAGGATATTTATTTGAACATCGCGTAAAAAAAGCGCCAAAAACGAGCGCTTTTGAACAGTTTGACTTTCGATTTTCGCTTTGGATTAACACTCTAATTTTATTTTAACTAAGCACAAACTATTAAAAACAAAGTAAATTGGCTGTTTATAGCTGTTTTAGCGTTGTACAAAGCCATTTTCCTGCTTTTTGTTTCAAATTTGAGCTAATTCAGGGAAAAACATAAGCAATACTAGCAAATATACAGATCTAGCCCATGTGGACAGTTTTCAAATCAAATTTTCACTTTGGATTAACACTCTAATTTCACTTTTACCAGTAAAAAACCATCCCAAATAACTTGAACTCTTTGGTAAAGCAGTTTTAGCCTTGTACAAAACGTATTCTCCATGCTATTGGTTTTTGGCGCTCAATACGCGCGTTCTTAAAAAATCTCCTCTTAAGGATGAAGAATTGGAAAATTTCCAAGGATTTGTCACTGAAATATAGACCCATTTTAAGGAAAAAGTTAATAGTATTCCTTTGGAAATCGTTAATATCAGAAGTGCATACGCTGGCTGTTACGCTAAGCGGATTTTTTAGTCAAAATAAAAAAAAGTGTACCCAAATTAAAGATTGAATATTTTATTTTATGGTGAAAAAGCAAAATACGGTACCCAATTTAAGGATCTGGAGGTTCAAAAACCATACCCTATTCGGGGCCACATACCTATATAGCATATATATGGGAGTAACCCCCCTCCCCACCCCACCCCACTCGGATGCAGTTAATTCTTGATAGCCTGTGAACTTGACAGGATAAATCTATTATCTGCTGCATTATCCTGTCAATTTCATTCAAGGTCATAAAGAGTGGTAGGTTTGCAGTGTCAATGCAATGGCCATGGCAGCATTTATTGAACTGATTATAATTGTGTTCTCACTTATACAAAATCAGTGTTTAATAAAAGAGAAACGTTGGTTGCGATAACTGCGATCCTAACGTGTTGATTTGTCTTTCTTGTAGGGAGACCTTGATCCTGTTGTAGACGAAGCCGTCCGTATGATAGTCAACCTTCGAGCAAGCGAACAGTTCTGCTGACAATTATCTAAACAAATATATCTGATCACATTCGTTGATAGCGCTCGATCATCATGTTATTATGTCAATATAACTATATATATGGCTCTCCGTGCTTTTATAGCGTAATAATGCAAGCTGAGCAGCCAATCAAATCGCACGTTCTTAGGATGTTCCCGTAATTTATATTATCAATAAAAATATAATAAATTTTTTTATCTACTAGTATATGGGTACATCATGTTGAGCTAAAGAATTGTGGGTCAGCAATTTCAAGTCAAAATTGGACTTGTACAACAAATAAATCTCTTAGGCCTAGTTCAAACGCCGCACTACTAGTATATGCGTACATCATGTTGAGCTAAAGAATTGTGGGTCAGCAATTTCAAGTCAAAATTGGACTTGTACAACAAATAAATCTCTTAGGCCTAGTTCAAACGCCGCACTTTCCAAGAGCCGTTCTTAATTGCTTCAAAAGAAGCCGCCTCATTATCTATTGTTTGAAATGAGAACGACTCATGATTAGCACGACGTCTGAACTAGGCCTTAACGAGCACAGTAGAATACCGTTCCATATATTTAGACACGTCGTACAATAACTCTATCGAAATTTGTTTTTTGTTACGAAGGTTTCGTTAACAAGAAAAAAATATACCTAAGATTTTGGTCCCATCCTTATGAAAATCAATCCATTTTAAATCTTTATTTACTATTTTCTTAATTGAGATTATGCTCTCAGACGAGCGCACTAAAATTTCTAATAAAGGGTGTTCTATGCTATCAAAAAGTTCAGGCATAGGATATAATTTATCCGGTTTGTTTAGATATCAAGATTGTCTGTCATCCATTGTAGTCCGTGGACCAGGAAGTAAAACCCTCCGCCCTCGGGGATTTTTGCAGACATTTATAGTACAGATATTCTCTTTACTGCTGCTGTCGGCCGATTAAACGCGCGAAGAAAAAGTTCTTGGACGCCATATTTATTTTAGTATTAAAAGCACAGGAAGACCGATTAGATCAACTGTGTCTACCTTTTCATAACCTTTTCATACATTGTCATTGGGGGGGGCTCCTTTTATTTTCCCCAGTGACAGTGCTTGATGGGGTCTCTAAAGCACTCTCTCGGATTACCGGGCGCCAATTAAGGCTGTCACTCCCTGTGTTTCATTTTGGTGACAACATTATCATGTTGCCGTCTCTAAGTTCTTATACACCGATTCCGAACATGGCGACCAATTTGAATAACCATTGTTCTTTGACTGACTAGCCTCGTGTTCGTGTGGAAACACAAAAGCGTTCTCACCTGTATGAGAGGCTAGTCAGTCAAGAACAATGGTTATTCAAATTGGTCGCCATGTTCGGAATCGGTGTATGATCCTTAACATTTATCAGGTCCTTCTTCGATCCTTAGCTTCTTCCTTTTTGCCAGTTCATCACCGGAAGCCGTATCATACCCGTATCATACAATGGGAATTGCTTACTATTTTCAGCGGTCTTTCCCACTATATAAGCTAGCATGCATACAAATTAGCCCACACTCTTCACACGAGGAGTCGGGAAGGCTGGCTATGACAGGGCACGTAGTCTTGTTCGTGGTATTCTTCTCTTCACTCGTTGTACATACGGTTCGCCTTCAGGGTTTATATTTTCCCACCCTCCACACCCCGGCTTTTTTTTTAACCCCGGCTTTTTTTTAACCCCTTTCATGAAGGCGACCAACGTTTCTTCCCTACCCATAGCTTAAAGAGTGAATGGAATCCGGTAGAAATATATTACTATTCAGTTCAAAGCTTTGAATTCAACTTCTACAACTTCAAAGGCGGATTGAGTTCACATGCCAGTAAATCATGGAAGCGAAGTCAGACTTCCATCATCAGTTGTTTAGGTACGATCGAGTCGCTTTGATTTTAAAATAAAACTATTTTTAGAGTGAATTGTACTATGATTATATTATTTTTTCTGTTCAATATTTGGAATATCAGAAATTTATCCCTGTTTCGTTGCGGTGTCTCGTTTCTGGTTTCGTTTCGCTGTTTCGCTGTTTAGTACAGCCCGTTGTTAAGCTGTATATAAGTATAGAAGGGATCCCTTTGAAGGAGAGAGGATCCTTCAAATTAAGGGAGGTAGAGTGTTAAGCTGTATATAAGCCTTAAATATAGAAGGGATCCCTTTGAAGGAGAGGGGATCCTTCAAAGGGAGGTAGAGTGTTAAGCTGTATATAAGTATAGAAGGGATCCCTTTGAAGGAGAGGGGATCCTTCAAAGGGAGGTAGAGTGTTAAGCTGTATATAAGTATAGAAGGGATCCCTTTGAAGGAGAGGGGACCTTCAAAGGGAGGTAGAGTGTTAAGCTGTATATAAGTATAGAAGGGATCCCTTTGAAGGAGAGGGGACCTTCAAAGGGAGGTAGAGTGTTAAGCTGTATATAAGTATAGAAGGGATCCCTTTGAAGGAGAGGGGATCCTTCAAAGGGAGGTAGAGTGTTAAGCTGTATATAAGTATAGAAGGGATCCCTTTGAAGGAGAGGGGATCCTTCAAAGGGAGGTAGAGTGTTAAGCTGTATATAAGTATAGAAGGGATCCCTTTGAAGGAGAGGGGATCCTTCAAAGGGAGGTAGAGTGTTAAGCTGTATACTCCTTTTATAGCCATAAGTTGACAGCTTTCATTGTGGACCCTGATTTGCACATATAAAATGGAGCAATGTTTCAACAGTGAAAACCTAATGGACTGTGCTTATGCACCTCTTTATCACTGACGATCCCACCCAGACGATGCCTGTTTACATTTTATACGCATATTTTTATTATTATTTGTTGTTGTTGTTGTTGTTGTTATTATTATTGTTGTTATTATTATTACCTGACAATTGAGCACAGCTGTAACTCTTTTGATTTCAATGAAGGCCTTATTCAGGGGCGGATCCACAGATTTTGCAAAGGGGGTGTGTTCAGGTTGGACATTGGTTTCAGCCAAATGTTATGTAAATAACTTTTTTGGCAAAAAAGGTATTCGAATTTCCAAAAGGGGGGTGTGCACCTCCATTGGCACACCCTAAATCTACCCCTGTTATTCACTCAAGATTATCATGCGTACTGACTTTTAAGATCAGCAAACTGGTTTCTTTCTATATGATCTGAAAGAGTTTGTCTGAAAGAACATTTCTGGAAAGTTTCGATGGTATAGGATAAAATCTCAAAATGTTATCGGGGATGACATTTATAGACATTAGTATGGGATTTTGCCGGGGGGGGGGGGGGGGGGGGGGGGGTGTTAGAAGCCTTTTTACATAATTTAAATCGTTCATAACTTCGCAGAGATATATAATTTTGTCATGAAACTTCTACATAACTATATTCTATATTCTTTTAGAGGAAAGGGTTAAATCTTGTATTTAATCATTATTTAATCATTTTTGAAAAAACGACTAACGCATGACGGCTAAATCCCATACTAAAGTCTAGGAATGTCATCCCCGATAACCTTTTTAGATTTTATCCTATACCATTAAAACTTTCCAGAAATGTTCTTTCAGACATACTCTTTGAGATATCATAGGCTATTTGCAGGAGAGAGAAACCAGTTTGCTGATCTGAAAAATCATTATGCATGATAAGAGTGAATTATCATCATCATCTTACAAGAATAGTCACTTTCTAACCCTTCGTGATTTCAAGTACGTACAATGTATATCCTTCCCAAATACTGGCTTGTGATTGTAAGTTGTTGAATGCACATGAACTCTATGTAATGCCAGGGAGGTGTGAGGTGTTATGAGGTGTGAGGTGTTATATGCTTACCTCATCATTTTGATCCTTCTTGAAAAAGCGGAAAATGTTGGAACTGTGAAAAAAAGTGATATTGGGTTTTTTGAATTTTTTGTCTACAGATTTGAAAGTGGTCGAGCATGTGTATTGAACAAGCGGAGTTGTATCTTTTACAGCTACATGATACATCTGTATCTTCTGTTGGAAATATTTGGAGAGTTTGTCAAAATGGCGTCGATTTGGTCAGAATGGGCAAGCTGTTGCCCTCCAACATACATTTCCAGACAAAAAAGGGAAAGTTTGAATGCCTGTAACTATTGCCCTATTTACTCAATTTTCTTCAAACTTTCCACTTTTACTAACTTCAATATGCTTTTTCCAGTTATGGTACAGTATGTGGTTCTAATTGTGAACAGTTCTAATTGTGAACACTTTTCAGTAAAAGTGCCGTTATATATCGTAAAGTTAAGATCGACAAAAAAAAATTCAACCGAGCAAATGTTGATTTATTTTCAATCATTCAATGTTATTTTGGGCTTCCTGACATTTATTCCGCGCAAAATTTCAACTTTGATTCAAGGTAAGCTGACGACTGTTGTTTACAAATTCGAATTTTAAGCGCGCCTTTAAGATTCTTAGTGGGGAAAGTTCGCATTTTCTTTCGCAAAACACAAAGTTTGGAGTTTGTTTTTATATGAGCTAAAAAGCAAATAATAACACTTTTCTTTACAAAACAATCAATCGAAAAGTGTTGAAAATGAACGAGCAGCATCGCAATGAAACATTGTGCGTGTTTTTGCGATGTGCATCTAATTGTAAACACGCATATGCTCACGCATAACTTGGCACTTCATAACATATGTAGTTCTTGAGATATAGAGTAAAATTGCCGCTAATGTACCTGCACTGGTACAATAGCAAATATGTATAAGAAGTCCACGTTTGTGATACAAATTTGCGCCATTGCGTTGTTAGCAATCAGTAAAAGAGCGTGATGAACGGCATGCATATCGATGAACATGCGAACACATCAGCAATTTAGCGTTGCTGTCTGACTTCACTTCATTTTAACATTTTTTTCTATCATTCGTATAGAAATAACACGAACATAAATATTGTTTTAAGACAACTTGGAACTTGTACATGGAATTGCAAGGCTTGAAATCGATAATAATACACAATATTATTAAAGCCATTAAAAAGCAAGATTTGTTCACAATTAGAACTACCAACGAACATGATATAATAAAATATATTTAGAAAAGTTCAATAATAGATACAACGAAACTTAATCACATGTTAGCTGAAGTGTAGAGAACACGTTCCAGAATGACTTCGGATATTCCAAAGTTAGATTTCCCAGCACCTTTCGAAAGACTTTTCAATTTTTTGCTGGTTATTTTATCCATTTTAATTTTAGCAAATATTGAAGAAATCTTATTTGATTTGCCGATTTGTTATTTTTTTCAGCTAAAATTGTTTCTGTTCTCAAAATTAAACTATAGAAACTGCTGTTTGGACCACCAATGGTACATAGTTATTATATTGCCAGTCCTATTCACGATGTCGGCAAATGCCAGCATTCAGAATTTCGGCAAATGCCAAGATTCACGATGTCGGCAAATGCCAGCATTCAAAATTTCGGCAAATGCCAAGATTCACGATGTCGGCAAATGCCAGCATTCAAAATTTCGGCAAATGCCAAGATTCACGATGTCGGCAAATGCCAGCATTCAAAATTTCGGCAAATGCCAAGATTCACGATGTCGGCAAATGCCAGCATTCAAAATTTCGGCAAATGCCAAGATTCACGATGTCGGCAAATGCCAGCATTCACGGTTTTCACTGAGATAAGATTCAAACAAGATGTAGGAAGTCAGAGACAAACACTGCATAATCAATAAAAGATGTAGAAATATTGTAAAAGCTTTAATTAAATATAAAATAATACACGAGGTCATTTGTAGTCTATTCTACAGTTACTTGTATATATTAAAAAATATATACAGTTATTATTATTTTATCCGTGTACAGTGTGTAGTTCTATTCCACTGCATGAGCACTAGCTGAATGCTGCAAGCTGATTGACTATAACAAAACCAAAACTCTAAATCACTCCAGAGGCTGAGTCGTATTAGTCAATACTCAATAACTTCTTCAATAAGTCTTAGATGCAAACTATGTGCATTGTTGTGTGAAACGTTGTTTGCAAGTACACATCATACTAAATATTGTAGCAATGTGCAGGTATCGTGCTTACGTATTACAATACATCACAAGAGCTTAAACTAGTCGTTTCTGGTAGAAAGTGAAGTGCTGCGAGTTGTGCACTGCCGTACATGTAGCTTTCAATGCATACATGTAGCTGTCCCTTGTCAGCAAGGCACATTAGTGGTAATATAAAATAATAAAAATGCAGTATAATAATAATAATAACTTTATTACTGTCATGTGTTCTAGCTTACAAGAAACCTATTTCCCTCCCATATATCTATTGATTCTCATTCCCACCCTTGTCCCAGTGCCCAGATCCCACATGACCAAACATGACACAGGAACTCCATCAAGATTAGTTTCGCTGCTCGCCTGGCGGCTCGCAGCAATATTAAGCTCTCATAAGCGACCAGCCTATGTTGTTTCAGCGCGCGGTCCGTCTCATTTAAGCGACAACAGCTCTGATCTAGTTATTACCACTTTTTCGAATTCCTGAAGTGGTCGCTTACGAGAGCTTCAACTGTACTATGCACTTGTGTCATTTTTTCCTCGTATTCATTCACTCAAACCTCATCTGTCCACAAAAAATCCTGTGCATATTGTATATCGAGTGAATTTAAAATACAATGCGCTATTTCAAAAAACGTTGAATGACGATTGCACGACAAAAATAATAAGGTATAATATTAAGCTATAATTCTTAACTTAAATAAAAATATTTCAATACTATTTTGTAGACTGTTCACTTAGTGCTACATTGTAGCTATCACTTTTTTGACCTCTTTTGCATCCATTTGTCCAAGCACCATGATTGTGTTAGATTTGTTTATGCTTCACTCTATTGAAGAAAAACAGAAAAGTGTCAAATATGAAATCAAATTTGTAAATAGGCAAAGTGAACCATGGCCGTATGTAATATACAATTGAAATAGCATGGCTATACACCGAATCGAAATATGGCGACCAATTTGAATAACTTTGTTCCTGACTGACCAACCTCTCATTCATGTGAAAACGCTTTTGTGTTTCCACGTGAACACGAGGTTGGTCAGACCAAAACAATAGTTATTCAAATTGGTCGCCATATTTCGATTCGGTGTATACTGTCTATACATTGTATATACTACATTGTATATCATATGTATACTGTTGGTACATATAGCCTGAGAATTAAAATTAACAGCTGTCTCTCATCGCATACATTGATTCCACCTAGGAATTGATGTACGTGATGAGAGACAGCTGTTTTCTCCGGCTAATGTATACTGTCAGTGTACATACAGTACATAATATGGTATGTGTCTATTTGTCTATTCTGCAATTGTACATAAAATATATATACAGTATAGAGGAACGCAATGTAGTTTTAAACAGGCTTTCTGCATTGTTTTCACTGCTCTGTGCATCTATTACATAATAATACACGCTCAGCAACCAATCAAATCGTGCATTCTTGGGAGGTACACATAGTTTATATTATTTATAAACAAATATATTGCAATGTCTATATACAGCACTAGTAAGCAGCATGTAGTGGATATAGAGTATATTATGTATATATACATTGTACATATACCACTTAATAGAGGTAGCAAATTTATGCAGAGTTTATATGGGTGAAACTCCACTGATTCGGGACTTTTAAAACAGGCCGCTTAATAGAGGGTGGCCACTTTAAAAGGTTGGTGTACTGAGTATAGACATAATAGACACTAGATGTATTCTACATTGTACATGTAGATGTCTATAGACAACTTTTGGCAGGAAATATATGTCTGCTGTATATTAAGCTTATGACGTTATGTATTAAAGCTTTATACCGTATTCTGATTGTGTATAAGCTTTATACTGCGATTATACAATCGAAACTTTGATCAGGAATTCATGTCAGCATCGAATCTTACCTTTTAAAATGAGCATAAATTCTTGAATTTCACTGTATGTTTATAGATAAACAGCACTCTGTCACACATACCATTGTTCCATGTCGTTCTCCAGGGATTTGGTTGAAGAAAAGAGTGATTATTCCACGATAAAATACTAAAAGAGTTCTATAGTTTCTAGAACCGTTACAACACTAAGAAAATGGCGCTCAAAACCGTGTTCTAGCCAATCAGAGTGAAGCGATGCAGGGGATATGTTCCAAATATGGAGTGGTCGTGTGACGCCTGACTGTTTATTCCCCGGCCGCCATGTTGACGGTTGGTTTGTTGTATGCTCAAGCTTCAATTGTTCTTTTATTTCCCCGGTCCTTTCGGAACGGTATTCGTCAATATTTACTGGTGAAAAGAATTTAACGAACTACAGCAATGGTCTCGTAACGAGCCAGCCTACACAACAGTCGGAAAACGAGCGGACAATCGATCGTACATTTGAACACAAGAACCCAGGAAAGCGTAGCTCTAAATCCATGAAATGCCCGATCTACTGACATCCCTAATAGTCCAGTCAATCTACGGATTTTTTGGGGTCCAGATCAAACTAATTGCAATAGAATGTTTTTCACTGTTAAGATATCAAGAGAGGTGACCTAAGTAACATACTAAAAATCCCAAAAAATCCCTTCGGTGGAACATCCCGAAAACTGGAATTAAAAATATTGATGTTTCACCACAGGGTTCCCGCATCATGAAAAAAAACAGCCAAGCTGTTGTTTGAGGTCTAACAAATTGCAACAGAAATAATTTTACTTCCATATGACAGAGAGGAGTGACCTAAGTAACATATTGAAAATCCCACAAAATCCCATAGAAGAAACATCCCAAAATTTGAATTAAATATTTTCATGCCTCACCACAGGGTTCCCACATCATAAAAATGTAATATCCCACAATATATATTCTTTCGAAATGATTTTCGAAGTTTTTCAGATTACAAGTGTAACTATAGTTTGACAACTTTGATATTGGTCTTTTTTGAGTAAAAACAAACGGGAGTTTTAGGGGGGAGGGGTAGGGAATTAGCTGGTAAACTCTTATAAATAACCACAAATTGGCTTTTGAAATCATGTTTCTGGTTCGAAATTTGAAATACTACTCATTTGGGGTAGTTCAGTGTTAGCATATATCAAAATCAGAACACCGAATCATGCATTTCAACTTGGCTTCTGCCCTCAGCTTGCATATTCATGGGTTATTATTAAAATATCGCGCAATATATTGAATGTCATCTTCAGCGATCAAGTCGGGCGCCAACGAGTTCAGATAACTTTGCCCCTGCCATATTCCACATGCAGGAGAACAATCTAGTAAATGTACATCTCAGGGTTCTGCATGCGCACAATTACAATCGCATTTGAGCTCAGATCATCTCCGAGGCCTGGACTTGGGTGCTGGTGGCGGGTCAGTTCTAATCGGAAGAAGCTTAATTTTCATTAGACAGTTACCATTCCCATCCTGGACACTCGCACTGATGTTAGTTCTTGATTACCCTTCCACTACTGAACCTGATAGTACACCTTCTTGTTGTGGTACGCTGCCACTGATGATGTATGCAGGGAAGGATTTTTTTGCTGTAAAAAGGATGACGGGCCTGCAGTAAACTAACATTCTCAGTATCAGGCTTTTCGGGGGGAGAGAAGGTGGAAAAGGGAATGAAGAGGCGCGGGAAGGAGAGAGGTAAGGCCTGATACGCAGGTTACATTCTGACAGAAGTGTGTGTACCTCAAGGAACTGATCTAATCTATCTTCAGATCAGTTCCACCATGAAGAGAGACAAGTGCATTTTCTATCGCATTTATGGCATTCTTTTGTGTGGACTCATAAAAGCGGCAGCTTGTCAGAGAAAAAAAAAAACACACTGAAACTTTTACAGAGCGCAGCTGCTTTGCGTATTCCATGCACACATGATGTTGTCACACTGAGCACTGCATGCAAGATGTTTGTGCATACAGTTTCTGTTCCCAAGGCGCACTTTGCTTGCTTGATGTCAGCACACGCCATATATAAGAGACGATTAAATACATTAGAGGCAAAGGCTCAAGCAGGCTTTCTTTTTTTCTGCGAATTGGACGATAACGTCAAAGTTAACTGATCATTTTGATTGTGTATGTGCAAGATGGCGAATGAAGAAAGTTGTTCTCCCGAAAGTTGGAGCTGCGCAGTGAAGTCTTCAACAGCGTCATGGATGGAACTCCCGGGCTGCGCTCCGCAGTGCATGAAGACACTACATATACATAAACTTTATTAATGTGTCAAACACGTTAGCAGAGTTTTAACGGTCGGCTACAGAGATTCCTGGATAGTAGGCGGATTAATTGGCTAGTCTAGTGTCTCAGTCTATAGGGTCTGTAGTGATCACCTCTGATCATTCACCGGTGCCTCCATCTTAATTGTTACTGTTCATCTAATCTCCTCCCGATTCGTTCCCATGCCGACCCAATATAATTGTAAATGGATTGAAATTTTCACGTGCAGGAGTCATAGCTAAAGTTTTGCTTTGCCGTAAACATTGCCAAAGAAACAGTTTCAGTTTCAGGCAATTTTTAAGGTTTAAAGCAAGTTAGTTCACACAACAGTGTTTATAACATCTTTAACGGCTCCTAAACCGTGTAATAACGCGGGATGTATTTGGACTCGAAAATACTGTTATTTGGACGCGAAGAGCGTGCGTCATATAATAAAAGCCTTTGGAGATGACAAATGAACAACTTTAATAACGAATTGATTTGATATGAAAATAATTGAAATATAAAATCTCAAACAATTTTAGTACGCATTTCATGTACCACTGACTTTGCTGTCTACGCCCGTGGCAGTAGTTTTGGACTGGAAACTGTCTAATGAAAAGCTTCTTCCGATTAGAACTGACCTGCCGCCAGCACCCATGTCCTGGCCTCGAGCTCCTTACTCTGAAGCCAGTGATCCGAGGTTATCAATTTCAAGAGCCAATTTGTGGTTATTTATAAGAGTTTACCAGTTAATTCCCTTCCTCTCCCCCCTAAAATTCCTGTTTGTTTTTACTCAAAAAGACCAATATCAAAGTTGTCAAACTAGTTTTATCATTCTCAGATACTTGTAATCTGAAAAACTTCCAAGATCATTTCGAAATAATATATTTTGTGGGATATTATATTTTTATGATGTGGGAATCCTGTGGTAAGGCATGAAAATATTTAATTGCAATTTTGGGATGTTTTCTTCTATGGGATTTTGTGGAATTTTCAATATGTTACTTAGATCACTCCTCTCTGTCGAATAGAGCTAAAATTATTTCTGTTGCAATTTGTTAGACCTCAAACAACAGCTTGGCTGTTTTTTTTTCATGATGCGGGAACCCTGTGGTGAAACATCAATATCTTTAATTCCAGTTTTCGGGATGTTCCACCGAAGGGATTTTTTGGGATTTTTAGTATGTTACTTAGGTCACCTCTCTTGATATCTTAACAGTGAAAAACATTCTATTGCAATTAGTTTGATCTCAAACCACAGATTGACTGGACTATAACGAACCGATGGCATCATCAAGACTACTACTCGAGCCCCAAAGCAATGGTCTTTCACGAAAAACGAAGCAATTACTTCTTTTGAAGCATGAAGACGTATTACTCGACTCTAATATCGTGCCCTACTTTGACTTTGGATAACTTACATGTAGTCGTAGACAACGTAAGATGGAAACCGACCTGGAAACCGGATGATGTAATGAGCAATATACTTATTCCTGCTTAGACAGGTATGTGCTTTTTGGAATTTTGAAGCAATCGTAGTTATACATGTTTATACTTGACGGTCAAACCCCTGGGTGCCACCCCTGGGGACGTTGGGGGATTTGTTCAAATGTCCATTCAAACATGATATCCCCCTGACATAGACATGGGGAAACATAGACTTTATTTTAGTACCAGTAATTTACATACAATTTAGTTTATAAGTTAAGGGAATGGGAATGGGGCAGAGGAATCTGGACAAATCCCCACCCCCTGGGGGAACGAATGTACAATGTAGTCATCAGAGACATTGACGATGTATGCTTTTTGTTTGTTTCAGGTTGAGGTACAACCATGGGCTATGGATCATTGATATATTTGACAATGGTGAGTTTAAGTCCAAGTATCAGAAGCCATTTCATTGTAAAGCTATCCCGCAACATTGTACATGTTTGTACTGTAAGTTATATGGTAATTTGTCGCTTGGTAATTGTTAGTAATGTAGTTCGTAAGGTTTCTTACTGAGCCCAGACGGCATTTGAACCCGTGACCTCCTGGATACCAGTCAGGCGCTCTAACCACTGAGCCACTGGGAACTCATGTGATTGAGCAGGTCTTGGTTCGTATTGTACATGGTGTTAAAATATCTGAACAAAAAAAGCCTAAATGGTGTTACTTTTTTGGGTGGAAGGGCATTGAGAATCACCGTTCCTGGCCCTACTTGTTTAGTACATGTACCTTGCATGTACATGTACATGTAGTTGGCAAAGCTCGCTCGTCCTCATTGAAGGAAGAGTGAGAGAGCAGACTTCAGCTAAGCAGGTTATACAACACATACAGGTGTTGTTACACAAATATACATGTACATGTATACATTGTATAGCTGTGATTTGCGTCGGTGGAGTGCTGCATGTCATACATTGGTTGATTTGTGATCATGAATAAACGAGCACAAGTGTTTTATTATAAGTAATATCATCAGATGGCACCGAGGGATATTAGTGATTAAATGTCCCCGAAGCTGGCTGAGGGGGCATTTAAGGTGATTCCTTAGTTTTGCACTGCGCAACTCTACTGTGCATATATTATATAGTGTAGCGTATTGTGTGATCTATATGGCTTATGCACAAGTGCTGATTTTCGAGATCAGGATACTAGAATCGTTTGACATAAAAATAACCAGGGTTTCCACTCATCCGGAAAAATAAAATTATTTGGCTTTTCCCTGACTTCTCACTGACCAAAAACCATTTTTCACTGACCATACTGTACTCTTGTTTTACTATGATATCCTGCAGTGCGACTTACATTTACTATAGTTTTTTTATGTATGTACTGTATGTACAGTAATATGTATGAAGAAATACATTTACATGGACCATATAAGGTCAATGACAACTTTTAAACTTTTTTGTGAGTTTTCATCATGATTGATCACAATCTGTCTAAATGTTACCCATAATTATGCTACACTGTACATATCGATTTTGTGAAGGCTGACATAAATTCCCTGACTTTTCACTGACTTTTGGGTAAATTACAACATTCCCTGACCAAAATCAAAATTCCCTGACAATTCCCTGACCTTGAAAAAAAAATCAAATTCACTGACTTTTCAAGGTCAGTGGGAACCCTGTACACGGTATGGCTCCTAAAAGTTAACGAATTTAGCACCCCGAAAGTAGCGAACCCCCCCCCCCCCCCCCCCCCCCCGAAGTAACAGTTACTTAAGGTTGCTCAATCCGAAAGTAACGACCTCGCTACTTTCGGAACTGTACGGTATTTTATTAACGTTTTGTTTGTTTATTTCAGAATCAGTGGCTGTGGCAAGTACATGTACATGTATTTTGTCAGGACAATTGTGTGCTATTAAAGTGATAACTTGAATGCAACCGATTTCAAAATAGCGATAACTGGTCATTTCAAATAGATAAGTTATTCAAGGACAGTCTTATTATATTTGGTTGCAATTTGTTACCGTAATTACAGTATAATTTCTGACGAAATTGATTTTATACGTAAAAGAAAAGAAAAGTATTGTGTGTACAACAAGATAAATCCATTACATTGAGAAACTTCTTGCTTTGTAAAAAAAATATTTTCAAGGAAGACCATGATTGAAAATAAAAAGTTATTATTGAATCTTGTTCATTGGTAACAGAAACCTAAAGCCTAGATATTGTAGCAGTTTTGGTCGGCAATTGCCGGAATTCTCTGAGTTGGCAAATGCCAACTTCCTCTGAGTTGGCAAATGCCGGAATTCTCTGAGTTGGCAAATGCCAACTTCCTCTGAGTTGGCAAATGCCGGAATTCTCTGAGTTGGCAAATGCCAACTTCCTCTGAGTTGGCAAATGCCAACTTCCTCTGAGTTGGCAAATGCCAACTTCCTCTGAGTTGGCAAATGCCAGAATTCTCTGAGTTGGCAAATGCCAACTTCCTCTGAGTTGGCAAATGCCGGAATTCTCTGAGTTGGCAAATGCCAACTTCCTTTGAGTTGGCAAATGCCGGAATTCTCTGAGTTGGCAAATGCCAACTTCCTCTCAGCTGGCAAATGCCGGAACTCTCTAAGTCGGCATTTGCCAACTTCCTCTCAGCTGGCATATGCCGGAATTCTCTGGTTTGGCAAATGCCAAGTTGCAGGGAAGTTGGCAAATGCCGACATACTGTTGGGTTCAGCAAGTAAATGCTTCTTGCACTTATTTATGATGCCATATTTTCCTCTTTGGCAAACATGTTATAAGCAAATTGAATTCTTGCCATTAAAAATGGTCAAGCTGGCAAATTTGAATTTCATTTTCAATTTCAAATTTGACTGGTTTTAGCAGATTTCTCGATGATACAACAAACGTTGCCTGCAGTCCTACACCCGTTAGCTGATTGGACCTCTTTTTATAAAAGCTTGCCAAAATCTTCTCTTTTCTAGGCAAGGAATTTCATTTTTCAATGTTATTTGCTGAAATTTTGGTTTTGGAATATCCGAAGTCATTCTGGAACGTGTTAGAGCTAATTTGTAGCTTTTTTTCTTGTTTTGTTTGTGTTGAAAATTAAAAAAGTCGCGTGACACGTGACACAAGCTCATTCCAGAAGTGATAACCTGTTCGACTAATGTAACCTAGAAATACCTCTTTTCAGCGCCAGCTACTGCTTTCTTTCCTTTGCTAGAGTTTCCTTTACTCTTATTAAAGGCAGCCAGCTGTTCAGTGAGGTTGTTTCGCGGTACTACGCTGCCTCTTCTCAAAGCCGCCATGTTGGATGTATACCGGGCCTTTCTTTTACCTACAGACACACCACTAGCCAGAAGCACATACTCAGACACTCCACAGATACTTCATCGATCCATTGGTGTTATTAAAAACCCAATAAATGCTTGAGAAATATTAAAAATCCATGAAAGCTAGTCGTGGCGTGTTTTTTGTCGTTCACACTTCGAATTTTCGCGCGCACTATTCTCGTACCCAGAGCCCTTTCCTCATTTGGACCAACGAAATGACGAGCTGAGTGTGCCCTGAGTACGAGAATGGTTGATGGTGTAATGATGTGATGGATCGATATTTTATCTAAAAGTTCTATGGATTTTTTTTTAAATAATTTGTTTTTATTTGAAGATATCACTATTTACTTACAATTTCTTGGTAATTGTTATAGCTATATATATACATGAATAATGACATTAAAATTGGTTGTCTCTAGCTGGCTCATCTATTTCTTTTTAAAACTACAAACGTTTCGACCCTTCCTTAGTCCATAACTGGACCCAATTTTATCTACACGCGCTGCATAGAGCAGAAGAGAAGAGCTGGGCTAGAGAGAGACGATAAAAGTCAATTTCCTTATAGATTGCGTGCGCGCTTCTCGTAGTCTTTATATTTCTCTTTCGCGCCCAGTATTTATGTTTAATGTTTAATAACTCTTTATTGAGAAAGGTGGATCTTCGGATCTTCTTCAGTGTAACGATCTTGTTGTAATGCGTATGCTATTTTTAAACCTACTAGCGCGCTGATGCTAGATCGATCTACAAGATTTTTAATATTTTTAATATACATGAATAACTTGTACAGTTTTCTAACAATTATTAAAGAATAGTATTAATTAGTTTAATAAATTTCTCCCATTTAAAAAAAATGTATATCGAGTTTGTTGTTATTTTTCGCGATGCGCGCTTCCATTTGAATCGTTTTTTTAACTAATCTTAGGAAGAGTTCTAGAAAATGTAATTTGTGACAAGCGAGGCACGATATTGACATAAATTGATATTTTGCCGGCACGGAGCTCTTGAGGTCCGTGTGTAAGCAGCGTGAGGTCCTTAGTGTAATAAAGGAGTATAAATAAGTGCTGTTAGTAATGAGAGTTGTCTACGGTCAGCCTCGTCGCGTATTCTTGCTAGACTCAATTTTCACGAATGAATGATTGTATGTGAAGATTATTATTAATTGAAGATGTTTTGTATTGTAAACATTTATCAAATATTTAAGTTTAGATATGCTGTAAGCCCTAAAACCCTAAAGGTTTTTCAGGGTAGTAGTAATAGAGGTTAGTTCAGGTCACCAACTAAATTGAGCCCACGGTCCTGTAAAAAGGAAGGGGACCTACTGGTCAGCGATTATTCCACAAAGTGAGCCTCCAGACAAAATAACTTGGAGTCAGCGGTTGACCGCGTGAGGGGTGGGTGCTACATAAGGCCAGTGCGGTGGGGAGGGTGTTTTCAGTCATGACCAATTTCGTACCTCTTAACATCCATAAGGATATAGCCGCAGAGAGAGAACGAATAAAGTTATTTGGAAAAGATTACAATAGACCTTGTTCGTTATTTGGAGACACGGCTTTCCTCTATAACAACACACGGATGCAACCCTATGGAAGTAGTGATGGTGGAATGAGTGGTCAGAGAACGTTTGGGATGATGACGGGTACCCACACAGCCGAGAAGATGTTGGAGGAGATATTAGAGATGGTGCGTGTCAAGAAAGTCACAGTAGACAACAACACAGTGAGTTTCGACTACCATTACTTACCTGTGGAAGAGCGTGGAAGACAGAGAAGGAAAAGAAAATACGACGGTCAGCCTATTTCCAAAGTGTACGTGGAAACACATAAAGTGACATTGGACGAAAAGATAACCGTGGAAAGAGTAGGGCGTAAAGGAGAGTTCTCTTATCCACCAGAATGGTATTTCCGTGTGTGCGAAACGAATAAAGGATTCAAAGCCCCCACAAGAGATGTAGTGTTGGCGTATGAATTTTGGTTAGAAAACCGAGACGTGCATGATTATAACATCCCCAAGAAGTACCGAAAGGATTTTGAAGAATCCTCAAAATGGGAGGTGGGGAATGGTGGAGTGGGCGGCGAGGCGGCAGACAAAGAAGACGAAGAAGAGAATGGAGATGCGGAACAGTCCTGTGGGGTCCCTGCAAACCGAGCCGGGGGTTACTTTTAAGAGAGTTCCAAGGTTGGTGTGTGGAGGTGTGTGAACGTTGCGGTCAAAATCAAAAATCAGTTCATGAATGGTTGCTGTGGTTAAAGACCCAAGGCCAGACAATGTTGGTGGACGGGGAAGACGTGTACCATTTGGACGAAGGTTATGCGGTGGTGTTAAACCCTTACTGTGGCGAACATTACATCGTGTTGGATTTGCGTATGACCGACAAGACCTGTTCATGTGATGAAGTGAATGTAGAAGGTGTGAGGTGTCCGAACCGTCACTGTTTTCCACCATGGCAAAAAACCTGTCCTCATTGTGAGGGTGATTTTTTCCGGTGTGGTTGTGTCTACAAAAAGCCCAAGTGAACAGTGTTCCATTCAAAGATGTTCTTCACCTTGATGGGGTTGTGGTGTATGTGGTTTGGTCGTTTGGGTCCCGAAGATGTCTGGCAGCATTTTGTCTTTCGGTTGGTCAACCAAATGCGAGCCGAATCCGAAATTATTGATGGGGGATCGACGGTACCGACGGGTGGATGCAGTGCGGGGGTATCAGTGGAGTCCTCATGTGGGGATGCGTGAAGTGTTGAGGGATTATTATTTGGTGGACGTTACCGAGTGGGGGTATAGTGGTGGTGGTGTTGAGGGAGGTTATCGTTGTTGTATGTGTGGTGGAGTGTGGGATGAAAAGTATGTTCGTCCTGTGGGACTTTGGGAAAATAGCGGGTGTTGTTTACCGTATCATTTTGAGCGGCCTTACCATGTTGGAGTGAAGTGTTTGTATGAAGGAAAATATTCGCGTTTGAGTTGGTGTGTGGAATGTTGTCGTAAACGTCATATGAAATGGTCGGTGATGAGTGGTGGTGGTTGGGATGAAATAGCATTGTGTGTGAACATTAAAAGAGACGATGCAAAAGAAAAATCGATTTGGGGTCACCCGTCAAAGGAACAGTTGGTTATAAGAAGACCCGACATGTACGATGAGTGGTAAACACCATGGACGGTCCTCAGGAAATGACTGACGTGGAGATGGAGATGGACGAAGACATGGTCTGTCAATTGAGAGAGAAGATGTTTCGTGAGTTGGACGACCTGATTTGGTATTTGAATAACAAGCGTGGAATGATGAGTGACCGTTACTTGGGTTCGACGGACGACCGTCAAATGATGTACGAGTTGATCGGGGTGACACAATTAAAATTGAAAACCATTTGCGCTGCAAGACAAGAAGTGATTACGGAAGAAAGCCGTCAAGGGGTTTGCTGATGACTGTGTGCGAGTGTAGTGTAGTTTTGGGTGCGTTTACATTCACGCTGGTTTTCCAAACGGTGGTCTATTTAATAATACGCTCGTCGTTGAGGATGTTACCGGATCGGGACATCGAAAAGCTAGAAGAGGAGTCGGTTTCTTTACACTTGTCAAGACGTCTTTCAACCATTGAAGAAGAAACATGTGGTGGAAAATCCAAAATTGTTGTTTGAACTGTCTTGCGTTATTGATTTGTTGTTGCATGCCAAAAAGAGGAAAAGAGGAAAGTGGACCGAGCACGGACGAGCAGTTGGATGAAGTACATCGGTATCTACAAAGACGCACGGATTGAACGTTCATTTGTATTCATCTTCGCGAGCGGGAGAGACCTCACCATGAGCGCTGCAAAAGAGATTGGTTCGTTGTTAATCCACCTGAAATCGTTGATGGATGTGCAAGAAAGAATGTTGACTCAAATGATGGAGCATCTATTACCGATGTTGGTTCGCGAGAGAGAAGAATCGGACGAAACTTTGATACAGGAAAAAATACACAAACTAGACGAGATGGTGAATACAGATGCGTGGCGTGATCGAGAATCAGAATACGACGAACAGCAGAAGGAAAAGGATGTCGCTCAAAATTATAGAAGTTCTAGAAAAGAAGAAGAAGACAAGTCTGGTGGAAGAGGTTTCGGAGAAAGCTCAGGCAATGGAAGAGGGTTGTTCGATATGGTTGGCTAAAATCAAAGAGACTTGTTGGGCGGTGGTGGAAAGCGACTTGAGCGGTGTGTCGGAGAAAGACTTTGAGCGTTGGGCTGGTCTTCTTTGTCAATTGGGTCGCGAAGCCCGTAACTTGTCGTTCTTTTTAGATTCATGTCGTGATGTATTTCGAGAGGGGATACGAAAGCGTGCATAAAGTAATCGACTTTTCCACGGGACACTTCATTTACGCCATGGATCTGTTAGGGTTGGATCGTTTTCAAGAGAGTCTCCGCGCCGTGGATATAGTGATCGAGTGGAACAAGTTGGTGTCTGGATGGCAGCACAAAATACAAGAAGTGTTGGTTCTTAGTGGAGAGAGCTCGATTGGTTTTATTGAAGTGGATTCTATGGTGGAAAAGATCGTGCGTGAACTCGGTCCTAAGTTACAGATGGTGAACCGTGAAAAGAAAAAGTATCGAGATCAGGTAAAGACCACTCACGAGTGTTTAAATGTAACCTTCACCCAAGAACCTTCTTCCAATCCATCACCGCCAATCTTACTTCCCCTCGAAGACGTGGTGAAAGACAAAAAACGGAAAAGAAAAGAAGAAAGACGCGTCAAGAGAAAGAAGACGGTGAAAGAGTCTGAAGTTGTCCAAGAGACAGAGATAGTGGATCGAACCGCAGTCACACCCACTCAACAGTTGACTCAAGAATTAGAACAGTTAGAATATCTGTTACAACAACAACCCTAGACATGCATCATCCATGGTGGTGGTCCGCCTTGGTTCAATTGGTTCAAGCCGTGTTAAAGGCTTTTCAGTTATTTGTTCGTCGTCACGCGTTACGTGAAGATTGTTGTAAAAAGAAGACACAATAAAAATTTGATTTTAAAAAACACAAGTGTGTTTTTTTTTTTATTGTCGGGCAAAGCGTACACTTTTCCATGAACGAGAAGGTGGGACGTACAAGAAAGGGACTATTTTTTTAAAAGGATCAAAGGGTGGGAGACTTCCCCCTTGTCCGTAATAGTTAATGTATACAGGGTCCTTAGGTTCGCCGGGTTCAGGCACCCATCCCATGCTCGTCGTCCACCCTCGGCCTTTCTGTTTGGCTGAAATACTTCCACCTTTCCAGTTTTTCCAGGAAAACCCTGGTTCTCCAGGTTGGGGAACCCATCCCTTGCTCGTCCATCCTTGACCTTTCTGTTTCTTCTTCTTCTTCTTCTTGTTCTTTTGACCGCTACTCCCCGGAGTGTCTTTTAATTCTTCCAGGTGTCGTTTGGCGTTTAGAAGCCGTTGTTGCATTCGAGTACGAACACCCTCCTCCTCTCCAACGGTAGTGGGTGGAGTGGGAAACAACGGGGTGGGCTTGGGGTCAAACAATTGACGAGGTTCTAGAGCCGCTACCACCTCACGTCGTGCTGGTGTTCTCGATCGTCTCTCTGTGACGGGGGTAATGGTTCCTGGTGTGGTAGGAGTCCCCATCAACGTACCAACGTACCAGCGAGGGTGTCCCTCGAAGGATTCGACTTTTTTTCAACAGACGTCGGTACATGTGTAACTTATCTTTAAAGGACAACTGAACCCCCAAAATGAACCATTTTGAGAAAAAAGTACATCAAATGGGAAACTCAAAAATCAATTTTTTAGAGCTCATCGAGCATCCGTGTTCTTGTAAAATATTTTCGAAAAGTTCACATCGATCGCTTAGAGAGCCGCCATCTTGTGAGCCTGCGATTAATTACCGCATTTGGTCATGACGTCACAACGTCAGTGTCCATGTGAGCTCCGTTGACTTTGTATAGTATGGAGTAGTTTTCCCGAGTTTTTCATTAAAATGGTGCACTGCTGTGTGCCAGGATGCACCAATTTTTCTACAAAGACAACCAATATAAGTTACCACAAGATCCCAACCGATCCACATCGCCAGAAAGCGTGGATTTCTCGTTTAAGAAGAGAAAATCTTCCGCCATCTAAGTACTGCTACGTCTGTAGCGAACATTTCGAGGAGGAATGTTTCGAAGTGGATCTCGTGGAGCAGCTAACTGGCGAAAAAAGAAAGAAAAAATTAAAGGCCGATGCTCTTCCTAGTATTTTTAACTTCTCGACGTCTACAGTGTCTGTGAAAAGGAGAGCAACAACGGAAAACCGCATCAAACGACAACGACACAAAGAAACATTGGATCACCTACTGGCCCCAAGTACAAGTGGGATTGTTGACAGTGATTCTGCGGTGGTTGATGATGAGTGGGAGGACATAGAAGTTCCTCATGTGCATGTAGTACCCTCAAACACAAGGGACTTTGGAACACAGTGCTGTATTGATGCAAGGTATTTCATCACCAAAGGCAAAACTGCCTTGACTCGGTCAGATATTGTACATGTAGATGTTTCCCCTGTAAATACTACTGATGCTTGTGTTCAAGTAGACGAAGATCGGACATTAGACAAATTGAACATTCTTCATGACCATCCATACTGCATTACTGACTCTAATCCCACAACAGTCTCACCTCAAAAATCTGTCACAAGTATCTCTCCACAAAAATCTGTCAAGAGTGTTCTCTCATATGGCTCGGGATCTTCATGGTTATCTGATAAAGATGGGAGTGATGATGATGATGGTGATTATACTAATATCAGTGCATCACAAGAAACTGAATCCTCGACAGACACTGAATCTGAACCAGAGAGCTTTGACACATATATCCAAGAGCCAAAATATTTGGTGTTTGCCTCCTGTTTGAAACAATTGTTCAAGTTTTGCATTAACTGTGGTGCAAGTGTCACTGCTGTTGACTTTGCATTTACTGGAAGCCTACTTACTGTGAAGACAACATGTATGAAAGATCATGATGCATTGTGGAACTCTCAGCCAACCATCAACCACACACCTGTTGGAAATCTTTTACTTTGTTCTTCTATTTTATTTACTGGAAACACTTTCACAAGGATTCAGAACTTTGCTTCATGTCTGGGACTGCAATTTCTTAGTGAGAGAGTATTTTACAGAAACCAAGATAGATACTTATTTCCTGTCATTAATGATGCTTGGGAAAGGGAAAGAAGAAGTGTTGTCCATGAACTGTGCAGCAAAGAACTTGTGAAGTTAAATGGTGATGGGAGGTGTGATAGCCCTGGCCATAATGCTAAGTATGGCACATACACATTTATGGACAGTGACTCTGAGAAAGTTGTTTCCTTCAGTGTGGTTCAGGTCACTGAAGTAACCTCCTCTAATGCTATGGAGAAAGAAGGGTTTGTGAGGTGCGTCGACAGCCTGGAGGATGATGATGTCAGCATCTCATGCATAACAACAGACAGGCACATCTCCATAGCAAGTACCATGGGGAAGGATTACAGTCACATTGATCAGCAATTTGACGTGTGGCATTTATCAAAGTCAGTTGTCAAGATATTGAACAAGAAGGCCAAGTTGAAACAATGCCAAGATCTGTCCCATTGGATACAATCAGTGTCCAATCATCTCTGGTGGAGTGCAGCAACTTGTAATGGTGATGTGCAGTTGTTGAGAGAGAAATGGGTTTCTGTCTTGCATCATGTAAGGAACAAACATTCCTGGAATGATGCCGAGATCTTCCTACAGTGTGCACATCCCCGTCTGAATCGCAGAGAGGTCCGCAGAAAGTGCTGGCTTGAGCCAGGGTCAGCAGCATATGTTGCCTTAGAAGAAGTGGTCCTCAAACCAAAGCTACTGAAAGACTTGGCAAAGCTCACCAACTTCTGCCACACCGGGGGTCTTGAAGTGTACCACTCAATGATGTTGAAGTACTGCCCAAAGAGACAGCATTTCTCATACAAGGGCATGGTAGCCAGAACACAGCTGGCTGCCATTGACAACAACCACAACACAGGCAGAAATCAAGCAGTGATTCAGAAAGGGGAAAGAAGTGGAGAAGCAAGATATCGTCAGTGCTTCCCAAAAATGCACAAACGTTGGGTTGTCAAGCCTGTACTGGAGAATAAGAATTATGCTTTCCTTCCCGAGTTACAGCAGAAAGTACTGGAAATGTGTGATGGTACAGAAGACCCTATCCTTGAACCAATTGAAGTTGACTTGCCAGCCAACATTGCAAGTGAACCTGCACCTGATAAGCAAGAATTGATTCAAAGACACAGATCCAGGTTTTCTAGGTAATATACAAATGAATGTACATTATAGAAATAGACACAATTATTAGAGAATGTATTTATTAGATTTCAATTCCATTGTTTGTATTTTGTTTTACCAGCAGTCACTAGAGTGCAGACAATGCACCATTTTGTGCTATTTACAGTACAGTTAGTGAAATCTTTCACGGTTTTTGAGTGCGGACAATATCACAATGATAAACACCGACTTTATGTTTGGTTTGGACTTTGTTCGACAGCTGGAAGAAAACAAACTGCTTTCTTTTGGTCTTTCTTTGTGTCCTGTGATTATTAATAATAATAATAATAAATTTATATAGCGCTATTTCTAATTTACCCAATAGCGCTTTACAATAAAAAGTATACATAATTTTTCCACATTTTTATATATTTATTCAGAATTTTGGGAACAATGGAGTTGTCACTGAAATCTACAAGTCTGGAATTTCACTTCCGCTAATTTTTATTCGGGAGCGACCTCCAGGGTAAAGGAGCAAAAACAATGACTTATGGAATCAGTCTATAAATGGTGCAAACTCCTTTGTTTTCTATTTTTTTAATAAATTATAGTGTCCTATTTATCATTAATTACAATGTAGCTACTAGTTTTTCATGGTTAGAGTGATGGCACTTAACCCGTGAAACACAATCTAATAGTTAGTGAACAGTCAAATCAAAAGAAAGCAATATATTAGTATCTAGTAATATCTACTTCCAAGGGTAATATCTGTTTCACTAAAGTGCCATCTCTATACCAATTCAAGGATTTTTAAATATTTAAATCATGTTGAAGACAACTACATGTACATAAATGTAATATTTCAATTTTTGGACTCGACATGCCTATTCACCCCTAGATTAAGCCCATAGGGCCTGGTTCCTGAAAGGCCAATTACTCTTAATCCAGGTTAAAATGAAATACTTGAAATAAGTATTTGAAAAAAATATAAATAATGCATCTGAATGTATGTATATATTTATATTTATATATTATTTATACTTATATATTTGTAAGGATCAAAATTTCTGCATATTGTTACATGTATGTACTGTGTATCTTTAGATACAATAGTTATAGTAGTTATAGTTATAGTAGTTTTTAGCATTTTTATAGTTTTACATATTTTGTATATTATAGATCATATATATATATATTTTTTTTTGTTTGAGTTTTTGTTAGGGCCACAAGTTTATCAATTACTTCTATACTGTCACGTGTAAATAAAGTCTTACTTACTTACTTACATACAATAAGATATTAGATACATGTACAATATTCGTGTCCGTGTTAAGATCTACAATCACGAGCCAAAATTTATCATATCCACAGACAGGCCCGTAGCCAGTATGAGGCGAGCTGAGGCAGTTGCCTCTGTAAAACATCGCTGATTATATTAGATAAATTTTATCTTTTTACTGAATTGACAAAAAGGCTGACTGTCCACTATGTGCAGCTACTTGTATACAAATTTTGTCTGCACTGATAGAAGTGCCTCGGGAGAGATTTTGGTCTGGCTACGGGCCTGACATGTATAATTTTCAAGATAGGACTAAGTTTGGCAGAGAAAATCAAAGTTAAAGTCTATGCAAATCAATATGATTTTGTATCAGAAATACAAGATCTGCCACGGTTGTGATTTCTATTGTGTTTTCCTCATGAATTATTAATGAATATGATAACTCTATATACAGTGTAGTTCTTGATCAATATATAGCTAATTGCATAATCGTTGTCGGGTTGAAAATCATAATTCATAGAAGCTGAGACCGCAAGGATGGATGGGAAATCAGTTCATGAGCTACATTGCATGCAGATATATTCAATGTTCTCGTAGTTTTGAAGGTATATATGAGCTATTTAACTAAGATCCTACAAGTCTGGATATAAAGGTCGATCATTTGATGGTGTTATTTGAGAGTTTTAATTTCCCAGTTTTAATTAGCTTTCATGATTTTCAACCTGACAACGATTATGCAATTAGCTATATATGTCAATACACCATTTATCTACAAAGTAAAAGATGCATTGCAAATGAAAACATTTGCACTTCAAGAAAAATAAACATTTTAAAAAAGAGAATTTAGTGTTTGTTTTCTTTGTAAATACAATTCAAGTTTTGTAGTAACTAATGTATCTTAAAGTGGATAATTGCCATGCAAACTATTCATCTGCATAATGAAAACCCTCAAAGACAAAGTCTTCTTCTAATCCAGGGGGAGGGAAGTGTTGTCTTATGCACATTACCACACACATGATGGAAGAACCACTCTAACGTCCTTTCCAAGCACTCCCCAGCACCATCTTGCAAATTGACGATATGCAATATGGCGATATTGCTTGTGCTCTGGTCCTTCATATGCATCCTTGTACTGCTGTTTATATTGTAACCATGCTGTGCGGAGGACATATTTATTCGTACAGACAGGTAAAAAACCAGGATGTTGAGTAATACATGGTGGTGGTTGAATAGCATCCCCATCTGTAACAACTGACTGGCATGTTGCTGCAACTTCATCTATCTCTTGGCAGCAAACACACTCGTTCACTCGGTCCATTATCTGGCAGCTTTCACAGGTACACCTGGTAAAAACCCATAATAGTAAAATTATTTCACAAGTTAATGGGTAAACTGGTTAGTCAGAGACCTAGAGTTAATAATAATAAGTTCAGACAATATAACCATCAAAAAGTAGTAACTACTAAATAGCACTAATAAACGAGAAAACAAAGGGTTTTGCACCATTTAGTGCTATTTAGTTAGTCAAATATTTCATGGTTATATTGTCTGTGATATAAGCTTAGGTATTATTAGAGTGATTCCAATAAACCTGGGCACTACTAATTAGTTGTCAGTGTTTATTAGATGCAAAGGAACAAAAGAAAACAAAAAAATTTACAAATATAAAATATAAAACTTTAAAATAAGGGAAGCGAGGACTGGATAGAACATGATATAGACCACTATCTATTGCTCAGTATTCCATGTACTATGATGGAATCATGTGAAAAAGCAAGTTGACACTTCTTACTGTACAGTGTATAAAGTCTTATATAGAATTATAAACATTTAGTAGTTCAAACTAAGATTTCAACCCACACAAACAGTAAAACATCATTTCAGTGGAGTTTAAAAACATACCAATTAGAATTTCTAAGTCGGTTGTGGTCTTCTTCGTCTTCTTCATCTTCGCTATCTTCGCTTTCCCCTGAATCAGATATCTCGATTTCAGGCTCGAACTGATATGGCTGTAATCCAAAGTCTTCGCTGTCCAAAAAGTCTTGAGAAAGGTCTGTGGAGCTGTCAGAATCTTCGCATTGTGAACTACTATCTGACATGGCTTTTTAGTAGTGGTATAGGAATATTTTTGTCCCAATAAAATGAGAAAAAGCTTCGAAAACACACGTGAACTCGCCAAAACTTGTAAACAATGTAAGCGTGGTTCAGTGTATCCAATGACGTTGTGACGTCACAACCTAACTTTTCTGAGCCCGCGATAAAAGTGCAAGATGGCGGCTCGCTGAGCGATCGATGTGAGTTTTCGAAAATATTTTCCAAGAACACGGATGCTCGATGAGCTCTAAAAAACTGATTTTTGAGTTTCCCATTTGATGTACTTTTTTCTCAAAATGGTTCATTTTGGGGGTTCAGTTGTCCTTTAACTCTTTCCAATTTCACCGACACAGAGAGGGTGTTGTCTTTCATCAATTGGTCGAGGTCGTCTTTCATCTGTATCAACTGGTTGGTGTAGGGGGTTTTGGATTCTTCCTCACGCATGGCCATCGTTTTCATCAACCGGTTCATGTCCACACCGGTGCTACCCCCCACTTGTGTAACGGTGGTGGGGGGTTGGGTCATGGTCAAATACGCTTTCTGTGTGTACTTCATGAGTAGGTTTTTGAGAGGGGTGAGAGAGGAACCTTAAATAGTTTTGAGCGTCGATTCCATCCTTTGAATATCCCGTTCCAGTTCTTGAATTCGGTCTTGTCGAGTGGATTCGGGTGGTGGTGATGGTGGTGGTGGTCTTGATTGAGGGGTGCGTGACCTCTGACGGTAGTTGTGTTGAACACGACGGGCCCCCTGTTTCACTCCACGACTTATCCCTTGTTTTAAATCACGGAGCAAGAAGTTCATATTTTAACCACCCCCTTTTTGAATCCCTTTACGACGTTCGGTCTGACTGCGTCGGGGGTCTCCAATTTTCCGCCACAAGTTTTTCTGACTGCCAATGTTTTAAGTTGAGCTCGAGGCAACGGTAAACGTCCTTGGAGAAAATTGTACGTGATTTCGCTCATAGCATCCACTTGATCTGGAGTGGCGTACTTGAGTAATTGACGTTGTTGGGTCGACGTACCGCGTCGCATGGCGTCAAAATAACGCCCTTGCCGACGTACACGTCCACCTCTCATCTTCTGCGATCCCGTCTCTTCTTCTTCTGATTCCATTTAGTTTACCGGCGTAGCGGAGTCGTGCACGTTTCTTTTTATATCAACACAACCTCTCATCTTCTGCGACCCCGTCTCTTCTTCTTCTTCTGATTCCATTCCCGTAATAGTTTACCGGCCACTGTGGGTAACCGCTGACCTCCACTTTGAAAATGGGGAAATGCTTTCTGCAATCCGTCGTAACGAACTCGTGCACGTTTCTTTTTGTACCACATTTTCCCCCCACCATGCTGAAGCCTCTTTCGACGCATATCCTCCAGTTTTTTTAAACTTTTCAAAAGCCATAACAAAAGGCTTTCTAAATAATTTTCCAATATCGAAAAGAGGCATCCTTGATCACTTGTCACGTTGCTCTGTCGTGTGTGGTGTTTTTTTTTTCTGACTCACGTTGTTTGGTATTTATGCATTTTTATTTTTTTGCACCTTGTTCATGATGGCATCTCCAGCAAACCCCACCCCCGTACTGATGGCCCCTGACACAATGCTGGGTACAACTTTCTTGAGAGCTTTCTTGGCCATAGTTTTTACTATCGTTTTGGTGAGTCGTCGTTTGAGTGCTCTTCTTACACTTCCTTTAACCGCACACCGTGCCCCCGCACGGGCCAACCATCCCCAAAACCCACCACGTTGGTTTGAAGCACGTTGTAGGCGTCGTTTTCGTCGACGTCTCACCATTTTTTTTTATGGAGGAGGAACACCCTTGAATGGTGTTGGAGCGGCACCAAAAGTAACTGTCTCCACTATACCGTTAGCCAACCGTTTCCCAAAGTTATCCAATCCGTGCACGAAAGATTTCCAACTTCCACCACGTTGCTGTCTTCGACGTCGTTTTCCACTTCCTTTATAGATGGGAAGAAAAGGTCTTCTCCCTCCTTTATAGACGGGCAGAAGAGCGCGACCACCCATTTGACGACGACGACGACGTCGACGGCGTCGACCTCCTATTAGACGAGTACTCATTCTAGTTCTCATGACTGTCTATAGCGATGTCTTTTCCACCACACTGTTTTATACTCTCTGTGTCGGATCTTCCGACCGGGTTTCACCCTTCGCAAACGACGTTGCTTCAAACGACGGCGTTTAGTCGACATTTACCATGGGACATTTCGACGACCATAACGTCGAATCTTGACGAGAGAAGAACCTCCACCCATATATGCTTTCGTGCGACTTCTTCTTCTTCTCCCACCTGTCATTTTCCCACTCCCCTTTTTCAACCTCAATCCATCCTTTTGGCCCTTCTTAAAGGCTTGCTTCAGATACCCTCCCAAATCCATGGCTTTTTTTTTTTAATCCATGATCCTTTTCACCTGTTTTGCAGTTGTTTTAACGCCACGGTAAAAGGATTTCACACCGCTTCCACGTTGAGTTCTTCGCATAATTCTTCCGCCTTTCATCTTTCCACGTGTGTCTTCTCCTCCTCCAAAACAGTCGGTTCTTATTTATGCTTTTTTTTCAGATGTTCAATCAATTGGTTGATGTTCCCTTGACCCCGTTGAGGGGTGGAAGAAGCCGAAGAAGATAAGGGGGACGACACGCTGCGTGAATTCCGTCGAGTGATCGGACGGCGGCCCTTACGCACAGTGGTAGTCGTGCGGGTGGTAGTGGTGGTCCTGTGGTCACCCCGCCCCAACGACTCTCGACTGGTGGCCGAAGTGACATTTTGTTCACTCCCTCTTCGTCGGACAGTTTCACGACGGCGTTGTGCGGGGCTACTCCGGCTGTTATTCATCTCGGCCAACCGTTCTTCCATTTCAGTCAGTTTCTGCTGCAACCGTTGCACCCGAGCATAGGATAAAGAAGTATCGAACAATTCCCGTTCCACACGTTGGATGGTGGTCTCCAATTGTCGACGTTGTTGTGTGAAGGACATCTGGGAAGAAGAAGGAGAAGAAGAAGAAGAAGAAGAAGAAGGTCTTTGGAGTGGACGGGCGCGTGGGGTTTTTCGACCAACCACAGAACGATGTTGAGGTGTCGATGCCGTGGTGGTGGTCTGCACTCGGGGTGTAGACGGTGGTGAATCCTGTATTGACCCCGGGGATGAATCCGGGGGTGAACCCGGAGGTGTCGGTGGGATTGGGGATAAGGCGGGGATAGGTGTGGAGGTACCGTCGGGAAGATCGGTCATGCTGTCCAAAAGTGTGCATCCACAGCCGCCACCTGTTCTTTTCTTTCTCTTTCTCTTGCCACCTGCCACTCGTTTTCCAACACACTCAAACGGTTGGTTAAATCAACGAACTCTGCTTCCTCTTCAAGTGTACGTTGTTGCATACCACTCAATTGGTGAAAACGTCTCCACATTACCAAAAACGTCTCTTCGTTGGGGATAAGACCCAACCGTACTAGATCTTGTTGAAACTCTGTAGTTGAGGGTGGTTGTGGAGAGGAAGTAGGTGTGTTGCCCACCATTCCGTCGATGGGGGGTGTGTCCAGCGGGGAATAGGTTTCCTCGTCCCAACCGTCATCGGCCCCAGATAAGATCATTTCACCCATTCTTTGTTCACGTAGACTTCTTGAGCCCCGGTGTCCGTGGGGAAAATATTGGTGCGTAACCGCAACGTCTCGGGTGTGTCCGTTTCAAAGTCGAACAACAAGTAACCGTACGGTTGGTCGGTGGCGTCTTTAAATGCTTCTTCGGGATGTTTTTGTTTGGGAAACGCCTGACGGAACAAAAAAGCCATTTGCGATCGATCGCGGGGGTTTTTAAACGCCACCACGTAATGGGCATTCAAACTCTGCGTGCGTTGACCTTTGCGGAACAAATTCTGTGTCAACAACACCGTGGTCAATTGACGATGATGCGATCCACGGGTGAAAAGTTTTTCCACAGCATCGTTGTTCGAACACTCGGCCATCAAATCGTCCAACACCAACAGACCCGGCTGTCCTTCAAACTTCTCGTAAAAGTCTTCAGGCATGCCTTTCACCCACTCCACTTCTTTGGGGAAGGTGTCGAACATCGGTTGCCATTCTCCATAACAGTACACTACCCGGGCAAGCGGTTGTCGAAACATTTCTTGACGTTCTTGGATCAACCGTCGCACCCAATGGGTTTTGCCCGATTTGCTGGGGCCCACCACCTGTAGGTTGGAGGGGGTCTTGAGACGGGGATCAAACCCTTCCTCTTCCTTCATGACGATACAAATTAAAAACACACACACACACACACAGAGGTAAGGACAAGTATTTATTTAAAAAAAATAACAACAGCGTTGTCGTTGAGCGTCGCGGCGGCACACAGAACTCTGGCAAAACCGACGACTTTTCTGACTTTTCAACAAACGCGGTGATCGACACAACCAATGACACACCCGACGGTCGTTGACTCGAGGGGGGCCTGGAAATGTCACCACAATTTCTTTCAACGTCCGACCGCGTACCCGATGGGTTAAGTAGTACAGACAGTAGTGACCGCACACGGTTGTCCGGGGACTTTGAAGACTCCGTGTACTGTAACGGCACCCGCGTCCCAAATAGTCCCCCCACGACGGGTGGTACGATTGAGGCGTCTGTCCATAACTGTCAAAAAATTCGGCGCGACCCTCGTTGTCCCAATACATGGCCACCCAATGCGTGCCTGGTCGGTCCGATGGATCTGTGTTAACGATCAGTCCTGTACCAGAACGGTGTGTGGTGGGAAGACGGTCGGCGGGGAACACTCCTAGGAAGGCGGGGCGTAACAGACGATCGGTCCGCACCATCCAACGCAGTTGTTGAGAATCCAATCCACCTTCAGCGGGCATTTTTTTTTTTAATAATTCTTGGACATCAACACCACCTTCTCAAGGTACTTAAGGCCTGGTTCAAAAAGGCAATTTGGAAAATCACATTTCTTGTAATAACTCGCTGCTCTAATTTACTTAGGCACTCATATTTAGGCATAAGGTTATATACAAGATTTGAGACAATTTGGGTCTAACAATTGTGACGTCATGTGGTCACGTGACCTTATGGAGGAAAATATAGTTTTTCTTAAATGCGGTCGCGAATTCAATTCACAATGAAATACCTTTTACGTAATAGCGTTAAGGATAACCAGTTAAACAAGATAGCGTCGAGAAAACCTCGGAATTATATCTAGTTTACGAGAAAACTACAGAAATATAATCTGATGAAATGGTCACGTGACCTCTTTTCCGAAATATTCTCCTTGCAAAAAGCGGGAGACAGGTTTTCTAAACGAGGGTTAATAGATGATCATAAACATGATTATACACAACTATTTGCTTTCACTTTCCTCTTAAACTGGCGACCGCATTTTATATTTTGTTTTCAAAATTCTTTGTCACGTGGTTAACCACGTGATACGCTGTTTTGGATTTCATTCACTTAAATGAGTAGAGGATATAAAAATCTCAAGCTGTGCCAAGGTTTGTGATGTTTAGTCAAAATGATGAGACATTATAATTTTTTTCGTTTTTCTGCTATTTAAGGCTTGAACCAGGCCTTAAGTACCTTGAGTTGTTGGGGTCCACCAAGATTTCGTTTTCAAATTCAGGTAAAAACAAGACCGTCACGTTGTGGGTGAGAGGTGGGTTGAAATTCAGGAACAGGTCCAACGTACCGTCGTTCTTCTTGTACGTGTAGTTCTTGGCGTCTTTTCCGTCAGGGGTCAAATTGATACACAGCAACGCATTTCCATGCGCATAATCTTTTCTTTTTATAACGTTGGAAAATCCCCGATGCATGTTCCCGGTCGATGAAAACATCATCTCGTACCCTTCCACCGCATCGTGCGACTTGAATTCAAATCGGCTCTTGGGACGTTCCACCCCATTGACCACCATCCGAAAATCTTTCAATCCAAACAATTTGAAGTTGTAGGGGTTTTCGTTGTACGTCCCATTGAAGGCAGTCGATTTGACAAACCCAATCGTCAGATAATCGGGGACCAATTGTTGAAACAGGTCGGTGAACGACACAAACGATTTCCCCGCTTCAATGGTGCGACGGATGGGTTTGCTGGTACGGATGGGGTACACCACCGTCTGCTGTTGCTTGTACTGTTTGTCTTCGACTTCCAAGTGAGCTTCCGCCTGCACTTTAACATGACGGACGCGAAACACCGCTCGCGTGATTTTGAAGCGGGCCGTGCAACCGGCTGCAGCCATCAACACAAATTGGGGGTCGTTGAAATCGATCTGAATGACGATCGAGACCCCCGGCACCACATAACGCCCCGACTGAAACACGTCCACGGCCGGTTGGATGGTGAAGTGCACTTCGCGACCAGCCTGTACGACGTTGTAAGGGGCAACTCCAGTTCCGTCACTGGTGTAGTGGCTGTAGAACAGACGGGTGCGTTCGTCGTACCCCTTGTTGTAGGCGGCGGCGGTCGCCAGGATGGGGGTGTTGGTGGTCCCCGTGGTGTAATTGTTCATCTTGGCGTCGGTGCTCTCGTCCGTGTACCATCCTTCGATCTGAAGGTAATTGTCTTTTTGATCCTGGCTGAAATTTCTCAAGTTGGAATCGTACGCCTTGTAATGGTACAGGTCGGTGGGTTCGCCGACCGACGTGTCGTTCAATTTCACGTCAAACCGTTTGATCAACGAATGGCCCACGTTGTTCACCACTCCAATGTTCAACGTTTCCCCCATGTCCGAGCCATCGGTTTTGACGATTTTCACTCCCAAAACCAACTCGCACATCCCCATGTCGATGAAATCGCTGGACTGGGGGATGTAGAATTGACACGGGGTCATGGTGGCCTGGGTGGGGTAGTAATCTTGCCAGAACCCATCTCTCACCGAGACTTCCGTCGGCAACGGATGAAACAAATCCCCCAATTGGGCTTTCTTGACGGGGATGGATTGTCCTTCGCTGTTTCCTGTGGCTGAGCGTTTGCGTCCGGCCCCTCCAATCATCATCATCATGAATCAAACACGTCAAAGCTAGGTGGGTTTTTTCCTGCGTCGAGGTTTCTTCTTCTGCTGCTTCTTGACAACGGATGCAGTGGGAGCCCGTCTCTTGCGACGGGGTCTTTTATGGGAAACCGATGGGGTGCCCTCCGAGTAGCGTTCTAGAACCTGTTTCTGTAACACGTCTCGAGCCACTTGGGCACCCACCTCGCCCACGCTTTGTTTTCCCACTTCCACGGCTTTTTTTGGTGGCGTCCACCACCTTGTTTTGAATGGAGCGCATCATACCTCCGAACCCGACCATCGTGACTGTGTGTGTTCGAGAGACGGCTTTCGACGCGGCCTTTTATTAACGTTCGGGTTGACGAGGACGGATGTGCAACGTGACCACCACCAACCCGTCTCCAAAATCCACCGACTGGCCCCGCGAGTCGCGAAGGTACACGTCCACCTCTTGAAAGGTGGAGAGGCGCAACGTGTTGTAGTGCGGGTGTCTGAATTCGTACGTCTTGCGTCCCCCGTGTTCGCCTCCCACCGGTACGATGTCCAACAGCGGCGCGTTGAAATTCCCCACGATGGAATAATCCACGATGTTGGTGTAGACGTAGATACCGCTGGCCAACGTTCGACCCAACACGAGATCCGCCCACCGGAGAGGGCTCCGCAACACAGTCACGGGAGGCAGACAGTTTTTGTCTGCATGAGACGTGGCGTGTGTCCCAATTGGGTGTGTCCAGGTGGGGCCGGTCACCACCATTGGGGGTTGTCCCACCCATTCAGACCCCATCCAGGGTGGAGGTTTGGGGGTTGTGCGGAAGCCCAGCTTGACGTCTGTCGTACTTTTGGGGAAGCCGAAGTAATCGACCATCTCGAGGGACAACACCAGGTGAAGGGTGGGATCGATCACCCACCGCTTCAACACGACGGTATTCAGATCCACTTCCATCCAAATCTTGACCCATTCGGTCCCGTCGATGGCCTTATCCACGGTAGTAGTGACCGGCTGGACGACGCCGTCCTTCTCCAATGTGTTGAAAGCCTGGTAAAACGCATCACGGCTAGCGTCATGACTGCCATTGGGCCAGCCCAACCGTCTCAAAACGGAATCGAAAGTGACGGTGAACGCTTGCGTATGGCCTTTCCCGTCGACGCCGATTTGGAACTCGTGCGTGCATGACATGTGGATCTGAATCTGGTACATTACCGTATCAAACTTGATCATGGTGAATTGGTTGTTGAGTCCGTCTACGAGTTCCATCATGGTGTACAGACCAGTCCGAAAGAAGACTTTCCTCGGGGTCCCTAGTTCGACGCCCGACCCCTTCAAATACGTCAAATCGTAGATCGTGAGTACGTTCTGGCCTGATCTCACCCAACGCCCTTTGGTGACGTTCGGAACGTTTGTTTGAATCATGTCAGTCATCTGGACGTTGAATTCACGGATCAAATCTTCAGCAGAATGGTATTTTTTGGCCGGCAGATTACCCCACCGCGCACCTTTGATGGTCCACTGGTGGTGGTCATTCAACCAGCCCACCCCTACCTGACGCATCGGCGACAGTGCTTCGAGCCGTCCGTGGGGAACGGGGATCGTCAGGTACACCATCGCCACTTCCCAGTCGTCGGGTACGTAATTGAGCGCGGCGGGGAGGTGAACGGTGAACGTGTCGCCTTTGTTGTCCGGGTAGAGGTCTTTGGAAGCGTTGCTGGGCAGTACCAACCGTCGATCGCCCATGGCCAAGCGTCTCTTGAGAAAATGCAATGCCACCACCGTCTGCCCTCGATCCAACGCCACCAGATTCTTTCCAAACTCGTCGCGCAGCATGAGACGGATCGACTCTATATACCCCACCCGCAAGGGGCAATGCATCAACTGTTCCGGTTCTCGAACCACACACCCTACAACCCCATCCAACGTTTCGGCTTTCACGTCCACAGTGCACAAGAGCGGCGCTTCTATGTCCCCTACCAATGTTCCGGTCACCAGATCCGAATAGATGAACACGTTGTCAAACGAGGTCTGTTTTCCCAGAGGCGGTAAAAACACCGACGTCACCGCCACCGTCCACTCGTCGAACTCGGGGAAATTCAAGGGGTGGGGTAACGGCACCACAAAATCCCACGCGGTGTTCGTTTGGTCTGGAGTCACCACATTGCTGGGCAAACGCACGTAGAAGGAATCGGGGTGCGGTAAACTGCTCATTCCAACTGCGAGGCGGGGATCCAACTGTTGTACTTTTTAGGCCAACCTTTCCACTGTACCAACACTTCCTTTTGTCCTGCACGTCGACGACGTTTCACAATGGCTTCCACACGAAACGAATCTTCAAGACGCACCGTCACCCGTTGCAACTCCTGTTCGTAAAAGGAACCTTCGATCGGATCCCCGTCCCATTCGTTCAATTTATATCGTGGCGGGGTGCCTTGCATCTGCGACGCGATCACAAAACACTTCTTCCGTCCAGTTGGGCAAGTACCCTTTTTTAAACGCTCGAGCCAATTTACTCATGCGGACTTGATCCCCCACACGAAAGCGGAATCGACGACGGGAAGTGGATTTTACGTCGTCGTCGTACAACGTGTGCCATACTTCTTGGGCGTTTTCAAACGTGACGGAATCGGGGCTGCGACGAATCGATCGGAAAATACTTTGAAAGGCTTGAATGATTTGAGGGGCAGTTTTATTTTTGATCGGACGGATCCAGGCGTAGCGTGACAACACGTCTATACACGTCAACCAATGCTTGTAGCCTTGGTTGTCGTCAGACATCCGTTGTACGTCCACCAGATCACTTTGTCATTGTTCGTCCAACCCATCCACTATCACACGACTGCGACGAAACCGACGTTGTACGGGTTTGTGGAGCGTGTACCCCGGTTGTTTTTTCCAACCACTCTTTCACTTGTCGACGTCGAATCCCATGTTTTTGAACTTGACGGCTCAATTGGTCGTACCCCGCGTACACTTCAGCTTTCTTTGGGTTGTAGTACGACCGATGCAACAGTTGTTGAATTTGAACTTTCGTTTTCTTCCGACGACGACGACGACGAGGGGGCATCTTCTTCCGTTACCACCACTACGGTTCCACCACAACAGGCGATCCAACAGCGAAACCGTTTACACCAATCCGACACACTGGGAGGGAGCATGCTCATTCATCTGCTCAGGTTCGGGTGAAGGTGTTTTTATGGTCTTCTTCTTTCTATTTCTAACCCTTTCTTCTCTTCTCTCTTTTCTCTTCTTCCATATTTGTGCATTTCTCGAACGCCACCGTCGCTCTAGGCGGAGCTTACGCGCTAAAGTTTGGTACTCGTTTTTAAGGTCTGTCAACTTCACACGGTTGTACAAAATTTCCCCCAAATTTTCTTGATCTCTCCCATTCAGACGGATGGTCCAATGGTAAAACTTTTGGGCATCTTCGTTCAGACGTATCGAACGTACCTCTCCTTCACGACTCATCGGTAACATTATGCACCGGTACCTTTCTTCCATCATTATCAAGAACGCCTCCGTGTGGACGTTCAACCACGCACGTGTCTCGGCGGCTGTCCACTTGATCGCCCGGTATGTTTTCTCGTCGGTCATGATAGAGGTACTGGTCACCGCTCGCTCTCTCTCCTATCTAAATACCCGTAGGGGACCGTGTCCACTCCACGACGTACTCGATTGTCGTAGACCACACGAAAGTCCTTGGACATCTGTACGGTCTTCAGCTGACGGCGTTTGGCGTCACGTTGAATGCGGTACGGTTCCGTCACCACATACTTTTCTTGCATGCCTTCCACCAACCGCAGCATGGATTTAAAATTCACCACAGCGCTCGACGTCACGTTGAGAGGGATGCCTTTGCACTTGACCTCCTTGTCACCTTGATCGGTCACGTAGGCGTAACTCTTGGGTCCGGTCGAGACAAATTCACGAATAAAATCCCCCGGCCGTTTCAATTCTGACGTCAAATCCCCCAAATAATCCCCCAACGGTAGCGAAGTTTGTCCTGGATGGGTGACGTAGAAGACCGAATCGGTGTCAAAGTACAAGACACGTTCTTGAAGCTCTTCCAGACAGCTGTACAATTTCAAAACGAGCAAACGCCGTCACAAATGCCGCATGCACCACACTAGCAAACCCACTTTCGCGTGTGAAGTCGTCGATCCGGTCGTATTGCAGTTGGACCAGATTTTCGTTGATCAACAACAGGTGTTTGACCTCGGTTTTGGGACCAAACATCAGCTCGGTAAACCGTTTCGGTTGGTCCACGTATTCGGTGACGGGTAAGTGGGGGTTTTGACCAAATATTCCCCACAAACTGTTCAGCATCAATTTGACCAGATTGCGCAATCCGGGGTTGTGTGCCACTTCTTCCAGACGGATCCCTTCATGTTTAAAGTATTCGTCCACATACCGTTGACGGTCCTCTTCCGTGTGGCACCACGACGGCCAACCGGAAGCTTCCTGTTTCAAACGCAGGTAGGTGTTCACGTACTTACCAAACAATTCCGTCGACGTGTCAGGGTAGTGCCACACTTCGTACACGTCAAGAATGACATACCCAAGAGCGATGGCTTTCTTCAATTACGGGGTGGTCCACGTCCCCACTAAAGCACGTTCTTCGGCATTGTGACAACATTGCCCACTCGTTTGATTGAGTTGTTCGGCACACGTTCGACACAACACAAACATCAGCTTCTTTTGGATGTGAGCCGGCAAGACGGGGATGTACAGGTGACGTGGAGGAAGCACTTTGACTTTGTTCAACCCGTAATACTGATCCGTCAAGGGTGTTTGAAAGTCCCGACGGATCAACGTCGGGTGCCCGACAGTATACGCACCACCCGATAACATCACGGAGGGGGTACAATGAGGTGAAATCCACGTAATCGACGCGACTTCCTTCGGGGCACTTGAAGTACAATTTGAGAGCATTAGTACGTCCACCAAATAGACCCTCTCGGGGATTCAACGGTTCTCGGTGTTTCATCCATTCGGGGAATGTGTCATCGTTGTCGGCACTTTGCATCCCATCCCATTCGTGTTCCCACATTTCCACCACCTTAAACCCCCATTCCCGCATCCGTTGCGTGCGGTGGGCCGTCTCGTTGCGTATATCCCCCATCTTCTGTCGTAGTTTGGGGTGAAACATCTGAGCGTTGGGGAAACAGATGTTACAAGCGTGCCAGAAACAACCATGGAATTGATACACCGTGCGGGTCTTGGGGTCGTATCCGTCCACTTTGGCACCCAAAAATCGCCGTCTCTCCCTCTACACTGTAACAGGTGTGAAGACGAAGACCCCGCGTCTGTTGTTCCAACCCCCACAACCATTTCTTGGCTTTCAACGATTGTATGTCTCGTGGTGTGTACCCACCTTGGGGGATGATCCCAATACTGTTGGGGGGCATAAAACGGTAACGGTAGGACCACATGCAGGCCGAGGCCAACGTGATGCATTTCACAAAGGGGTCAAACCCAGTCACGTCGAGAAAAATACGTCGCGCTTCCATGACCCCCCGTTTCAACAGAATCACATCTTGTTGGCAGTAATGCTTCAATTCTGCTTGCAGATCAAACGTTTTACCGAGTTGTTCGGTGTGCCATTGTCGGAGCGTTTCCACGTCCGATTCTTTCATCGACTCGATCCCATAGTATTCCAACGCCGGGTAGGGTCCCACGTAGTTTTGATTTTCGGGACGGTTAAAAAAAATGAGGGAAATAACCTTTCTCTTCGGGTAAATTAAAGGTCTTGGAACATTTCCGCAAGGCCATCGGGAAAAAAACATAACGAATTTTTAAACTTCAAGTTGAGAGCCTTCACATACATGTACATGCATTTGGCACCACGCATCACTACCTCGGGACGTTGTCCTCGCGCACACAACCATTCCAACAAAAAAGTAAGAATCGTACCCCATGAAATTGTGAGCAAACACAATGGAATTTTGGTGTTCGGGACGAAACAACCAAGTGCAAAAGGCATCAATAGTAGAGAAGACCACTTGATGTTCTTCACACCGTTCACACCACCCATCTTGGTTCGCCCATCCGGCACACAGAGTGCACACTTTCATAGCTACTACCAGATTAACACGATGAACCGCTTCCAAGGGCATGGTTTCAATGTCGAAAAAAATGAAACGGTCCATAGCGTTTCCATCGTTCTCGTCGGTCACCAGCGGTTGTACATGACACAGGTGATCTGACAACACCCACTGACGACAATGATAACATTGTTGTTCTCCACATCGATGGGAAGTTATGTCGCGCACACCTCGGTATTGTTTCTTGTACAAATCCACTACTTTCTGACAGTCGACACAGCGACGGTACCGTTGACACACACTCCCACTGTTCTTGACGGCCTTGCACCCGATGGGTGGTGACCCGGATGTGGTTTGAATAACACACGTCGGATTTGAAATGACGGTGGCACGTGGGGCAAGGAATCGATCGCACCACTTCTCGGCTGCAGTTGGTGGTTGATTCAAAACAGCATTCGCAAAAACACTTGACATTTGTGTTTGCTCTTTTTCCGAGTACCCCACGTCACACTCGGGGCAGTAATAATTCTTCTTTAAAAACCCCGTCATAGCGGTGATCACATCGTAATGTTCGTCGTGGTGAAACAAATACACATCGATATCGGGTTTTTGACCGGGGAATTCACTCAAAGCCCCGGCAAACCCAATACAGTTCAAATCATGGTAATAGACGTGCAATCGCACTCCATCGTCCTTCAGAACTTCCTGCAAACGGGTCAGTTCGGCACGGCCGCACGCTCCCCAACGGAGACCCGCCCGTGTGCACAATGCTTTGGCTTGTTCTTCTTCTTGACGTACTGTAAGATCTTGACGTGTGTAACCCAACGCCGTCCACTTCCCCACCACCACAGCCCGGAAAGCGCACGAACCGTCTTCTGTTTTCTTAATCCGTATCATGGATTTCTTTACCGTCACCAAATCTTCAGGGTCTATAGCCTCACATCGTACGCTTCGGTTAGCTCGCGGACCACACACTTGAGAGAGACGTTCACTCCGTCCGGACTCTCCACACACATGGACAAAACTGCGTCGAGCGTCGTTCCCGTAGAAAAAAAAAAAAAAAACTTCGACAAAACGCTTGGTGCTTTTGAGAGTGTTGGATCTTTTCCGGTTGCAACAACAAATGCAAGTCTTGGTTTATTTTATACAAGTAGACGACAGTTTCTGTGTCACCCGCACCCACGAACATCGGGCGGTCGTCGTCCCCCCAATCTAGAACCACCACACGGACTCCATAATCTCTCATCAGGTATTCATTGAGCTTGGCGAGCAGCGTCATCAAATTTTCTGCGCTTTCACTTCCGTCGCAATCCCCCCTCACTCTCGTCGTGAAATCACAGAGAGCCGGTGAACGTTTTTTCATTAAAGTTTCATGTTGACGCCAATGCAAGAACTGAGCCACCGCTTCGTACATCGACGAACACACAACAACAGTCGTGCGGACGGCTAAGGTTTTCATCCAGAGGAGAGGTTCTTCACGTTTACGGATTAAAAACCGTTGCAAATTGCTTACACCACTTCCGGGGACGTTGGCCACGTGGTACACCACCACAGTCATCTCTCCATCGAGTAAAAATCCCCGTTTCGATTGTTGAACGGCTTCCAAGTGACGTAGTACACGTAGAGGGGTCAATTCTACCACCGGCATAAAAGGTAACTCAATCGGGTACACCAAATCCGAACCATCAATCACCAACCGTGCATAATCGGTGTTCCCCGCCTGCAATTCTTGTAGCACATGTTGGAGGAGACGGCGAATAGTGGTGTTGGCCGCCGCCACCGCTTCTTCGATATTTTCTCGCGGTCGGTTGCGGATGGTGGTTTTAAAGACCATCTGTTTGGTGTGGAATTTAGGACAGTTTCTCGTTTCTACATTTTCAATGACAAAATAATCATCATCAGCATCATCATCATCATCACCACCACCGCCACCACCACCGCCAGTTTGTGGGGTTTGATCTCCGTCTAATAATTTGTCGAACAAATCTTGATAGATTTTACTCGAAACAACCGCATCTTCTTGTTCTTGTTCTTGTTCTTGTTCTTCTTCTTCTTCTTCTGCCAGCGGTATAGGGGGTAGCGTAGGTGTGGGTTCATCCACCATACAAGCCCACAAATCATCCATGTATTGTTCATCATAATCATTCATGAGTTCTTGCGCTTGTGGAAAACCTGGAGAGGGTGGTTCTGGTGTATTCCCCGAATGCAGCGGAAACCCTAAAATGTTCAAAAGCGGGGAGGGTGGTCGGATTCGTTTTCTTTTCGAGGGTGGTGATTGGGTGTCACACCAAAATAATACTTCCGACGCATAGGGGTTTACTTCCTCGACTGTTTCATATTCTTCCACCGCCCGCACTAATTGACTGTCTCTTAATTCCTCTTCGGCTGTTGGGTTTTCTACTTTTGCCTCATATTCGATTGCTACACACAGTAGTTGACTGTCTCTTAGTCATCATCATCATCATCATCATCGAGTAACGGTGCTTCAATCTGTTCACCCGCACGCCATAATTGACTGTCGCTTACTTCCTCCGCTCCAAGCATTGTCATTAACTGAGCTTTTAAACACTGATCCACTCTATCTATAACAAAAAAAAGGACACTCATCAGGTTACTTCATGGCTTTTATTTCTTTTCTCAATGTCAAATACATCTTTACATATTCTTTATGAGTGACATACAACCCACACCACTCCCGTTGGAAATAGATATACATTGCAAGGCCTTTGGGTGGATTGGCTTTTTGTGGATATACATCTTCAAATGGAACTGGTGCTTGTTCATTGGGTTTTCCTTGAAATAAACGCAAAGTCAGTTTTCTTTTTCCATCTCTAAATACAATTTTCCATATTCCTCGTAAGGGAGATATACACCGCACCAATGGTGCTTGTAATGGACATACAGCAAGAAACGCTCGGTAATTGGAAAACCTTTGAATTGACTTTTCAATTCAACACGGAGGCAGGAGAGCTCATTCTTGAATAGCCGCTCCGATTTATCTGTAACAAAAAAACCATCAGATTTTCTTTTTTCCATTCATTCTTTTTTTCAGGGCAAAATACCATTTCTGATAATTATCATAGGGTTCGTAATAAGCTTGGGTGAACTTTAAACGGTTGGCGGTAATATAATCCATTAAATTGTAGCCTTTACTAATTTCAAAACCCTTGAACTCCGCAGGCATGGGTGGTGAGTGTTCTTTCATAAGTTTTCCTTTATTTAAAAAAAGGCAAAATCAGTCCCCATCATGAAAACAAATGGGTTCTTTACAATAGGTGGGACTTTGGAGACAATATTGTGATTCCATAAACAGCGATTAAACCTTTAAACTGTCCTTTAAAAGTCCTTTAAACTTAAAACTTTAAACTGTCCTCTATCATTTCTTTATTACAGCTGTAAGTATGAAGAAAAACATGATGAAAAATTACCAAATACAATTTGGCTCTGCATTTCCGAAGAAACTGCTCAATATCAAAAGGATGGTTTTGGTTCGTCGTCGATCCACTTGTATCAACAATGATTCATCTAGAGCAATCGTCATAAAGAAAATGTAACCGCTGTTACGATTGTGTTGAGGGTGTTCGCTGTATAATCTGCGGAAAATACGAGACCCAAGAGACGAAACGTTTATATGAATTGGGACGGATGGACGTGGTTGGGAATGGTTTGGTGGAGACTACGTACCACCATAAATACAGACCATTCTGTTCGTCATGCATCAGGAACAAAGTTGCTATCCACCCCAACCACGTCCCTGGGACCTATCAAGATATGGTGTTGGCCCTAAACAATGTCTCACTGCCCCCGGCCTGGGCCAAAAAACAATTTCCAAATTCGATTGTCTTTGACCGTAAAGACGGAAAGAAGGGTGAAACATTTAATTTATGGAATCATATTTTAGAAGAAGGGCACAAAGAAGCCATTGTTATTAATTAAAAAACTTCATTTAACTAATATGATTGTCTTGTCTTTTTTTTATTCCAACAGACTTTATGACAATATGAACACCGGGACTGAAAAAAATGGGGAGAAAACTTTACCTGTAAGTTATTGACTATGGGTACAACATTTTGAGGGGGGTGTGTGACTTATCGAATGATTACTTTTTTACAGCGGACCCTTATCAAGGATTAAAGAAATATATAGCCACCCGAGATCATATCCATCTTTTTAACTCCAGCTTTTATTACATCCATCAATTTTTGCTTGGGCAATTGGCTGGTCCTATAGAAAGGCGGAGGTTTCTTCAAGCCATCATGAAATGGGGGCTAAACACCAATAATGAATGGTGCGGTTGGCAACCTTTAAGAGTGGCACATTATTGTGTGTCACACCAAACTCTAGCACCCATACTGCCGTACCCAATTGCACCCGACAAACCCACCAGCACCAGCACTTGGACCACCGCTACAACCACAGGGAGACCTAAAACTTTAGAGGAGGTGACCGCCAATATTTTCATACCTCCAACACCACCACCACCACCGTTGGTAGATCTTTCTAAAAAGACGAGAGACAAGAGACCAAAGAATGTAATAAATAATAGACGCCGTTTAGAGCTAATTAAAAACAGGATAAAAATGGCAAACAAAAAATGTACATTTTGAAAATTAAATACAATCTTTTTTTTCTATTCTTGTAGCTGATATGGACAAATTGGGGAAAATATGCCAGCACAGGGGATCCCATTCATCTGCTGAACAACCATTGCTTCTACCCCCTCTACCAGTTCCTTAATGGTGGTCTCTTTTTTTCTGCGGAGGCACGACATGACCTTATACGCGCTCTAATATACTGGGACCTCCACACCACCCTTTTCTGGACTTCATGGGGACCACGGAATCTTGCTCAATATTGTCTGTCTAGAAAAATTTTAAAAAGAACTCTATGAGTTTGATTCGATGTTCATGAACCCGTGCCCACCAGAGGAATCAGCAGAGGAACCAGCAGAGGGACATTCAAATATACCCGTTCCCAAGATTGACCTGGTTCCAAGATACCTTGAAGATCTGTGTGCTTATGTTCAAGAAATGGAACTACCCCCACCACTATTAGCCTGTCAATCTCCAATTGAAACAAGTTTCAAGGAGAAGGTACCGACCAGACGAGGAAGACCGAGAAAACAGAACATTACCGTTACAGAAGACGAGATACCTTTGTAAAACAAAAAATCATTTAATAACAACAATAGTAATAAAAAAGCATTACAACAGTGTTTTAGTCTTCTTTCTTTGTCATTTTGCGACGTCTCCTGACTACACTCTCGGCTCTCTTGTTCACCCATTGAATATAATCACAACGCATGTCAGGGTCTTCACACGTTAATCGGCAAGCAAAGTAACACCCTGTCTTGGCTTTAGTTGCACTCACACGACACTTTAAGGAATGGCCACACTCAGGAAAGTCCTCAGCAAAGTTTACACCACCTTTGTAGCGTGTCTTTAACGCCTGAAATATTAAAGGCCAATCTTCGTCTTCTTCACAAAATAACGTGCAGGGTGGTGACCCCTCTTTCATCATCTTGCGCGTTCGTCCACACTTGATGAATGTCTTCCCATTTGTCTTGGAATCAAACGTCAAGTAAGGTATGTGGCAAAAACATTCACCCAACTTTAATGCTTGACGTTCCACCACCGCGGTCTCTTCAGCTTCACGTTTCACACTTGTTTCTCCACTCATCGTTCTTCGCAACTGATCCCCTCATCCTCGTCGCTCTCACATTTATCCATGTTGAGAAACCATTGCAAGGTTCCGTTGTCTCGTTCCCGACTCCGATACAATTTCTGTTGGTGTGCCATGTCTCCAATCGAAAACACTCCCAACAACATTTTACTGGGACGGTAACGACATCCCAATGCGTAACATTGCTTTCGGTCCAAGACACGCTCCTTCATTGCCTCACACGACCAACGACCTTCCCCGGTCAACATCAACGTTGAGCTCTCCAAACAGGGGACCGTCTCTCCTTTGGTGTCGAACCATTCAATATTGTCGATGCTAACCTCTGTACGCAAATGCACCATCAACTTCATCTGTTTTACCGAAGTTCCCTCTTGCACCACCATGCACCACCGGTCGTCCCCCACGAAGTATTTTCTAGAAGTCCAACATTCAGGTGGTGGAATCTCCATCAATAAATATATCACCCACAAGTACAAAGAAGGCTCTTGGTACACTAGCAAGCGTTGTGGTACTTTCCAATCACCATAAATTACAAAGAAGGGGCGCACATTAAACACACTGTGGTTGATCGGTTTCCCCTCTTTTGTCCACACTGCCACCACCTCTTCGCCGAACTATTTTCGACTGGATCCGTCAATCTTTTCACCACGACCAGCTAACACCCGACTCGGTTTCCCCTCCAACACCGAACTTTGAAGGAAATGGTCTACGGTATCACCTTCTTTCATCAACCAGGCAAAATCGTCCAAAATACACTTCAGTTCGTCGTATAATAAACCAGAACGAATCGGGATCACATACCATGGACACCCACCAAACTTTTCAAACACGAGCATCAACTCGTAGCGGCTCATGATGTCGACTGATCGTTCTCAACCTCCTCATTCTTTTTTGTAGACTTTTTTTCCTTTCGACGGTGCCCAACATAAATAATACAATACCAACAACTAATGGTGAAACAAATCCAACAACAATTCAACCGCTCCTTCAACATAGAGCCGGTGGTTCTTGCAAGGCTTTAACTTCTTTCTCAACGCGTCTCAACACACATAACACACACCCACACAAAAAAAAGAAAGGAAAAACAACAGCAACACACAACAACACATACAACAAAACCAAATCATTCACTGCAGTAGTGAATGGTTTGCAATCACTAGCTTCTTGACATCTCTTCACTGTCTCTATATTTCTTTTGTCATTTCTAACCAGCCGTCCAACTGTTTAAGCTGCTCTTTCAATTTTCTGTTTAGATTCATAAGCTCGTAAAACTCGGTCTTTGACTTCTGGAATCTTTCTTCTACTTCTTCCATTTCCCCCACACACTTTTCCTTTATCTTCACCAACATAACATTCAAGGGAAGGTTGGGAATTTCAATCAGCTCATTCAAAGCTTCACCGATATGTTCCCTCCATGAACGACATTGTGTTCACGACTGATCACCTGACCACCATACTGACCCCTTTGTAGCACCCACCCCTCACGCGGTCAACCGCTGACTCCAAGTTATTTTGTCTGGAGGCTCACTTTGTGGAATAATCGCTGACCAGTAGGTCCCCTTCCTTTTTACAGGACCGTGGGCTCAATTTAGTTGGTGACCTGAACTAACCTCTATTACTACTCAGGGTTTTCGTGTCCGGCTTTGATGTCTAGTTACTTTGTTTCATTAGCTGTATCTTATTTACTGTTAACTTGAAATAAATTTGCTGGACCTGGCTGACCCACATGCCCATGTATCAAACCTGTGTATGCGTGGCGTGTTTCCTAGGTGTCGTAGTGTAGTCAAAATAGGGTATATGTTATTTAAACGACAATAATCAGATGATTTAATAGTAAAAACTGTTCATCTATTTCGTATAACCCAAATAGGATATGTTGTGCTTCTTTTATATTGAAGACTATATCACATCTTTCTAACCATTCGCTCACTCTTGACCAAACGTTTCGGCGTACATAAATACAATAGCAAAAAAGATGTTCTATAGTCTCTTCTTCCTCCAGAGAAAAGGAACAGGTAGAAGAGTCACAATAGCCAAACATTTTTAACCGAACATTGGTACTAACAATTCTGTGAAGAATTTTATATTGGAATTCTCTAGTACTAGTGACTAAAGCAACTTTGAAAGGCAAGGCGTAAATTTCCTTCCAATTAAGGGTAAGATTTGAAAATAGAACGTTGTATCTATCTTGTGCAGTGTAGGTTTTTGGTGAAGACTAGATGTCAAGATTTTATGTCAAAGTTTTATGGATAATAAGAAACTTTTATGGATAATTTTAAAATACGCGATGAGCTGAGATAGCCTCTGGTCCCTCCTACTGTAATACAATTCGACTGTAAATGTGAGGGGTAATAAAATAAAGTATTTGTGTCAACATTTGCATGTCTTGCCTTGCCTTCGGGAGCTTGTTTTAAAACAATATATTTTATATAAGGGAGTAGTCATTATTTATCTGTAGGGGGGCTGGCATAAAAAGTTTAAGCCACCACTTTGGGGGGGGGGAGGAAAAAAGTTTTTGTCTCAAGGGGGAGGGCGGTCAACAAAGTTTTTGGTCAAAATTTAATTGTCTCAGCCATTGTCAATAAGAGTACAGACACATAGAATGACGAATCGCTCGCGCATGGAGCCAGCGCGCGCTCTTGAGTTTTGAACATTTTGTGACGTCAATAAGAGTACAGACAATGGAAAACCGCTTGCGATTTGTTAACTAGCATCAGATTAAAAAATCTGCTTATGAATATTACAATATGTAAGTAGAAAGAGATTCCAATTCTTGATTCTAATTGGTTATATTTTCCACGTGTACAAAGAGTTGTACGCGATGCTGATTGGACGTATCACTTTATTTGACGTGAAATAAAGGCATACGGAATTTCATTTGAGAAGTTTATGACATAAAAATTATGTAAATTAAATATGTAATAATTAATAATAATAAACTTACATGAAGTATTGTTCTTACATGTGTAGGTCCTTCATATATGGTACAATTTATGTCTTGTTCTAGTATATGGTACATTTAGTTATTATTTATTTATCTACATCTATAGATGTCCAACACTCGGCAAAGTCCATTGGATTACTAGCTGTTTAGTCAGCATATGTTAGTACGAGGTCTCATTCACTCGTGCTTGTTTGCATATCATACTTCGTTCCATGGAAAATAGGTCTGATTTGAATAATTTGCCAACACAAAACCAGCATTCATTTCGGTCTTGGCTTGACGCTTGTTGCTTTGAACGCGACAACGTTATTTGAAATAGTATATTATTCTGTCCTGGGTATTGTTATTCATGAGATGGTAATGAGATATGGACAATCAATCTGGCCTTCCCCAAGCTGTCACGCCATACACCATTATATGAGATCTCACATACTCCCAAAGTGTCCCTGAAAACACGCGATGCAGTTAGGCCACACATAACCTTGTTTTATAGACTTGTTTTATTTCCGTTCTACTCTATACCCTTCCAAACCTTACAAAATAGGCGTCGTTATTGCCGTCAGAACGAAGCGTAGATGGCCCCATATGCTATAGCAATAGATTTCTAAATGTTCAGGTGGTTATGCACACGCGCCGGCAATAACGTATGACAGCAGACATCACATCACGTATACATCACATCTCTGTCACATTAAACCCATATCAACAAATGAGAATGGCCTGTTCCCCCGCCTGAAATGGACAAGAAAACGCTCGCGAAATCAAAACATGTCAAAACACTGAGTGAATAAAATTCAAGAACTGAATCAGAATCTCTATCACGTGTTTATCTCAAAAGCTATGAAAAGGAAGCTCAAGTGTAGCAGTTCAATAGGAAGAGAAACACATGACATCATATATGGTACATTTCATATACTCGTACCATGACAGATGACAGCGGATATCACGTGTACATTCATATCGTTAAAGTTAAAAATAAATAAATAAATGTGTAAGAGTGCATACCATATATCCACGAAAAAGTACTAACTAAATATTACAGAATAGCACTAATTGGCCGAAGGGCCCCGAGCTGAGGAATACAGTTCATGGTCACAAAATTGCATCATTCGCACTGCGCAGTTCTCGTGCAGCCCACATCGCACAAACGAGCACACCCGAACTCCCTACGATCACTTATCGGAATATCTTCGTATGCCTAACTCCTTACGGCCACCTATCGGGATATGTTCGTATGCTTCTAGATATTTCGGACCGCAGTCATGCTAAACGTCTGCAACAATGAATCATGCATCAGCTGATCAGAATCTTCTGTTCTCACGCTCATTTAGAATAAGTCCACGTGCCTTTCCATGACAACATGGTTTTAGTGTTTGCACTCTATATATAATAGTTTTGACTCTACACCACGTTTTCGTTAAACTCACCATGCAAAAATATACGACGGCGCTTCACTTGGTTGAACCAATTTACTACTAGTATATTATTTAGAGCCTGGTTATCGATACAGACCCAAAATCATGGTCATGTGAACATCCTTTATTCAACCTATCACAGCGCCTGACACGGTAGTGACATATGCACATAAACCATGACATTAGCACAACTTCCGGCTCATACTCCACGTTTTCGAACGAACGGTCTTAAAGTGCTGTATAAAATCCTACATATCCATCTTGTTGGTAATCCACTCTATAATTGTATCCCCCAAACGGGTGATCGACAAGAATCTTTCACCATGCTTTGGTATGCAAGCCATCCGCTACCGAGTGGTCTGTATCCCGAAATATAACAGGCAGAATACTCAGGAGAACACTGTGCTACCATGACGCCTTCTATAGTAGGCAAAACTGATGCTCCCCCCAGAACGGGGACCCCATCTATATTCACCCAATTTTAATTGTCGCTGACCTCACAGAGCTGAATAGATGAATATCAAATTCTGCAGCATCTAGGAACAGCGAAAAGTTTGATTCCAAACTCGCGATCCATGCTATACTATGCGTAGGCAAAAAAAAACGAAATACAACGGGGTCCCCGATCAGGAGGGAGCAACTACAACACGTCCGTGAACGAAGCGTACACAAGCAGCTTAGATAAAAAGCTAACCTGAGTGAGTTACTCGCCCCAACCTGAGATAATAACCTACATTACATTGACATTACCCTGGAACGGCTAGAGTACGTAAATTGGAGTAGCCAATATATACCAAATCTGTATGTATGTAACACCTTGTAAAAAACTCGCAAATCCTATACACCTCCATTCATAAATTTTCAATCGTACCCAGAGTGTTTGCAACCCACGAAGTTTATTGTTTATCTTATTTTCATCCAATACTATCATGCAGCCTCCTTCCGATTACACAAGCGCCATTTTCTACATTTCCTGTCACAGCGTGCCTCGAACACGAGCAAATACACGAATTTCTACATTTCCAGTCAGAGAGTGCCTCGATCACAGGCAAGTACACGAATTTCTACATTTCCAGTCAGAGAGTGCCTCGATCACGGGCAAATACACGAATTTCTACATTTCCAGTCAGAGAGTGCCTCGATCACAGGCAAGTACACGAATTTCTACATTTCCAGTCAGAGAGTGCCTCGATCACAGGCAAGTACACGAATTTCTACATTTCCAGTCAGAGAGTGCCTCGATCACAGGCAAGTACACGAATTTCTACATTTCCAGTCAGAGAGTGCCTCAATCACAGGCAAATACACGAATTTCTACATTTCCAGTCAGATAGTGCCTCAATCACAGGCAAATACACGAATTTCTACATTTCCAGTCAGATAGTGCCTCGATCACGGGCAAGTACACGAATTTCTACATTTCCAGTCAGAGAGTGCCTCGATCACGGGGCAAATACAGGAATTTCTACATTTCCAGTCAGAGAGTGCCTCGATCACAGGCAAGTACACGAATTTCTACATTTCCAGTCAGAGAGTGCCTCGATCACAGGCAAGTACACGAATTTCTACATTTCCAGTCAGAGAGTGCCTCGATCACAGGCAAGTACACGAATTTCTACATTTCCAGTCAGAGAGTGCCTCGATCACAGGCAAGTACACGAATTTCTACATTTCCAGTCAGAGAGTGCCTCGATCACAGGCAAGTACACGAATTTCTACATTTCCAGTCAGATAGTGCCTCAATCACAGGCAAATACACGAATTTCTACATTTCCAGTCAGATAGTGCCTCAATCACAGGCAAATACACGAATTTCTACATTTCCAGTCAGATAGTGCCTCGATCACGGGCAAGTACACGAATTTCTACATTTCCACAGGAGTGCAAATACAGAATTTCTACATTTCCAGTCAGAGAGTGCCTCGATCACAGGCAAGTACACGAATTTCTACATTTCCAGTCAGAGAGTGCCTCGATCACAGGCAAGTACACGAATTTCTACATTTCCAGTCAGAGAGTGCCTCGATCACAGGCAAGTACACGAATTTCTACATTTCCAGTCAGAGAGTGCCTCGATCACAGGCAAGTACACGAATTTCTACATTTCCAGTCAGAGAGTGCCTCAATCACAGGCAATACACGAATTTCTACATTTCCAGTCAGATAGTGCCTCAATCACAGGCAAATACACGAATTTCTACATTTCCAGTCAGATAGTGCCTCGATCACGGGCAAGTACACGAATTTCTACATTTCCAGTCAGAGAGTGCCTCAATCACAGGCAAATACACGAATTTCTACATTTCCAGTCAGATAGTGCCTCGATCACGGCAAGAACACGAATTTCTACATTTCCAGTCAGAGAGTGCCTCGATCACGGACAAGTACACGAATTTCTACATTTCCAGTCAGAGAGTGCCTCGATCACGGCAATTGCACGACTTTCTACATTTCCAGTCAGAGAGTGCCTCAATCACAGGCAAGAACACGAATTTCTACATTTCCAGTCAGATCGTGCCTCGATCACGGGCAAATACAAGCGACTTTCTACATTTCCAGTCAGAGAGTGCCTCGATCACGGCAAGAACACGAATTTCTACATTTCCAGCCAGAGAGTGCCTCGATCACGGGCCAGTTACACGACTGTTTACATTTCCAGTCACAGCGTGCCTTGATCACGGGCCAGTTACACGACTTTTTACATTTCCAGTCACAGCGTGCCTCGATCACGGGCCAGTTACACGACTTTTTACATTTCCAGTCATAGTGTGCCTCGATCACGGGCCAGTTACACGACTTTTTTACATTTCCAGTCATAGTGTGCCTCGATCACGGGCTAGTACATGACTTTCTACATTTCCAGTCACAGTGTGCCTCGATTATGGGCCAGTACAACATATCGATCTGGTCATAGCGTGCCTCCATCACAGGTCAGATCACAAACCATGCATACCATACATTCCAGCTTAGTTAGTACCACGTGCTCCGAGGCCGATCACGGGCCTCTTTCACTGTTCCTCTACGGACTAGATTAAGCGGATTCTGGAAATGATCAATACAATTATCGATACATACATTGCCTGTAAATAATAAACTGCATGTTTACTGTCCAACAAGCATAAATTTCTAAACTACCAACACCCGACCTGGCAAACATACTACAGCCCCACAGGCAAAAGAATGAGAGAGATATATAAAACGGGAATACCGTCGCCGATGCACATTTCTAAACTTATCACAAAAACGAACTTCGCCCTCGGTTTGCTGCCACAAGCACCAAATTTCCCGCTAAAGTTTTACACAATCTGCAACAACCACGCTCGAGTAGCACGAGTCCCTTACAAGCTCTTTCACTGCCGGCCATTTACATATTACACGTGGCGAACTAAACTTTACCGACTAAAGCTTGAAAGCAACCAACCCGGCACTAAAGAAACGGTAGAAACCCTACTAAATCAGTTACATGACTGAAAATTGCACGACACTGAGAAATAGGTCATACAGAAACCAATATGCGATACCACATTAGCCGGAGCGTTGGCCGCTTCAACTAGTCAACTCGTTCGTCAACCTCGGCTACTGAATTTGCTGGACCAGCGCTTGACCTTCGGGTGACTATCAGCGTTCGCTACAGTTGTACTACTTGTCCTGCCGCCGGTGGACGAGGAGATTTGCTCGTCCTCAACCATACTCTTTACCCTTGAGTAGCGAGTAAGTCGGTTCTACTGAGCTAGCAGCCAAAACATCCTTCGTCTCGGACCAAGTGACTTGAAAGAGGGAGAGCGTGCTTTGTGTTTTTCCTTTATATACTAACTAATCCCCAGGGATCATATTTACCAATTCAAATGGAGTGTGAATAGGTGTATATAGATATCACCGCCAAGCTGACCTCAATGCTGGGACTTAGTACTTATGCCTCGTTCTATCATATTTATATCACGGGCAACAGGTCACGTAGCCTGATTTTCAGACGGCAGGGGGTCATCCGCTTCCTCCTTCTCCCCTCTCCCGTCTGATTACCTTCACCAGAGAACGTGTTCTGGGTATTGTTCGATTCGACCATCACAGAGAGGCTTTCATTTTTGAAGAAGTGAGGAATGCAAGGAATGCTGGTATTTCAATCCAACATGGCGGACACCGGCGAAACTGAAGCGCTCACTGCAGCGATAAAAACTAGCCTGTAAAAAAATTAAAGTACCAGATCTGTTCCCAGAACAAAGAAATGCACTCTCTGCATTCATTACGGGTAAAGATGTGCTGTTAAATCTGCCGACAGGGGTATGGAAAGTCATTGGTGTTCCAGATTGCACCTGAAGTTCGTGCTGAACTTGAGAATTTCAAGGGAAACAACAATTCACGGCCGATTGTGGTCGTAATCTGTCCGTTGATAAGTCTAATGGAAAGATCAGGAGGCTTATTTTAAAGAACATTGGAATCCGTTCGGGTTCAATTGGCGAAGATGAAGCAAGAAACAAGCAGATTGAGCAGGGACAGTGTAGTATTGTGTTCACATCTCCAGAATCACTTCTCGGAAAACCAAAGATGGCGGAACATGTTGGCTTCTCCAGTATACCAGCAAAACTTAATTGGCATTGCTGTCGACGAGGCAACAAACAGCTGTAGCACTGTCCGAAAGTGGTTTTTATAATCTTGGTGAACTTGAGATCACTGGCCGGTATCCGAGAGATTGTGGTCATTCATGGCGATAACACAACAGCCACCAAAATACAAAGAAAACTATCATCTCCGGGTGCTTTAGTGAGATTTGCCAATAGAATATGTGGAGATGTGCCTAATCCCCACAACATGAAAACATATCGTATTCTTGTATTTCAATACATGGGATAAGCAATCTCCTCATTGTAGGACCGAATTTTATTTGGTCTGTGTCTAAAAGTAGTTTGCAAGAAATAAGAAAGAAGACCCGAGAGAAACCATTATAATATTGCCCAGACATTCAAGCAATTCTCCAACTTGTATTACTAATATTTAATCAAGGGAGAGAACGTGGCAAACAGATGTGTTTGGTTAACAATAATGTGAATCACCAAGAGGATCCCCCCCCCCGCAAAGTAGAAATGCTTCATGCCCTCTCTCGAAAGGCAAACAAGGAACACGAAGGTTATTTTGGAAATATGACACTGGCGAATGGTTCCATCAAAATAGTGAGATCCATAGTTTTGGAATGAGTACATTGCGCGCGTTCGTAGGATAATTTCATTTCGGGCCATCAAGTCATAGGAGTCATATGTTCGAAAGTGGACAGCTGGCGAGATGGGCAACCTAGTAGGGCACTGTTGTTGTACTAAAACAAAAAAAAAACAAAAAAAGAACAAAAAAAAAAGACCAAAGAAAAGTAAAAAACAGTCCTCCTCTTGCCTACATTTTGACAATGACATGAAAGACGTGTTCGTGGAAATATACATGTATGCTGAAGTTCTTAATGAGTCTTTTGATGATGAACTGTGTGCCTCTGTTGACAAGGAACGATTTGCTGTTGATCAATGCCTGTCCTGATGTATATGCCAATTCACACAACAAGCTACCACCACTCAATACGTTTTGTTTCTAATGATTACAGGTATTAGAGAGCAAAAAGGGTCACTTTCCAAAGTGATGCAGTTATGCTGCTATCAGCAAGGCTTCCAAAGCAATGTTCCTGTCTTCTCACCTCACTGATTTACCTATTGGTTTTACTCTGACCTCAGATTAACAATTTTGATAAATTCAGAACAAAAAAATAGTCAAGTATTGCAGATGAATAAACACAGAAGTACTTCGACAATATATACGCAAAAAAATGTCATGCAGGTTAACCGGGGAAATTGTTACTAGCATAACTATAATTGAAACGATGAAGAATCACTATAGAACCTAACGCAGGAATTCTGACACCATATTGTAAGAAGCGCTGGCGGTAAGCGCGAGAATCTTTGAATGAAAAAATGATTCTTTCTGAATGCCAGGTGCCTGGACTTATATCATGTTGTATTGACTACAAGAAGATCAACTACACTTTAATTGTGAGACTACCTGAAATATATACAACAACTGGTACGAACCTGATAACTACATGTACGATTGCTACATCCCTTAGCAACGCATCCGTAAACGATATTCGCGAGTTCACTAAACAGATACTGAAAACTACAATATATCAAACGAGCAATCGGAAACGATACTAACTGCATAGTAAACGAATATATACTAAACACCGGGTACATACTAACGTGTATACAACCCTTGTATCAAACTGTATACCAAACAAAACGGTCCTATTAAAAAAACGGGAAAGTAGCAGCCTTCTGTGAAAGACACAGTAATAACTAAGCTTAATACAATTGTAATTTCGTAACTTAAAATTACATGTAACACTGATCAAGATATTACGGAAATTACAATTCAAACGATTCACTGTCTTTAAGATTGAAGCATAAACAAGTTGAACGAAAAAACGCATCAACATACCATTTAACGTCCTTTAACACAGTAGATTAACTCCAAACGAAAGTTCAAACATTATCTTACAAGTTAAGTTATTATATGCAACTAACCGAAATGGGCAACAACATCGCTGACCGGATTCCAACTCCTCTGGAGGAGACACCCCATGGTTAACTCGGAACATAAGTGCATTGATAACGCTGTATTTACTGTAGTAGGTCCTAACAACCGTGCACTATCCGGTATGTTGACGACCGAACTGCGTCATGCACCCCATAAGAGTAACTACTTGTTCCTAAACGGATAAAACACCAATGAATGTTTATCCCAACCAAACTACTAGTTCACAGTAATCCTAAAACTACTGTAGAAATTACTACATTCTACTGTAAAAGAATACCTATGTCCTAGTGCAAGGTTGTAAATTGTTAGACTTAATAAACGGGACACAACACGCGTTAATCCTTATCAGTAAAAGATTATGTGTACGCAATGTACTAAAACACGTCTAAGGCAGTCGTTACGCAAAAACGATTGCTAAATACTTACTATATGACGTTTGAATTAACCCAAATTTCTTGGGAATAAAAATCACAGACTTCGTAACATAACGACTTACTTACTACGTAAAAACGAGTTCAAAGATGATGACGATGCCTGGGTCCACACATGCTGTACTACATCTTGAATGATGTATTATATGGATATTGATGATGAAAGGCTTGCATCTATTGATCAAGAAGACATGAAGAAGATCTAGATGCTACCTGGAATGTTGTAACGACGAGAACTTTGTCCGGAGACTGGGAGGATTGATCCGCCTAGTCATGTCATTCCTGAGATGCAAGTTATTTTGCAATGAAGCATGGACTTAAGGCCGGATCAACGTGCATGATCGCCGATGGAGTCGATGATAGTTGAAACAGCGCGATCACGTTTGTGATCGACAAACTATCACGACTATCATCAACTCTCATCGACTATCATGCACTTTGCACGTTTCAAAAAGTTCATGATAGTCGATGATAGGTTGATGATAGTGTTTTTTTTCTCGTTTGATCGGGTGCGTGATAGTTTGATGATAGTCGATGATAGTTGGTGATAGTTTTTCAACTAGCATCGCCCTAGCATAAAAATGAGGGCAACAAAATTCAAAAAAAAGAA